>JBBPDA010000138.1:218532-236634 GCA_037974385.1 Arnoldichthys spilopterus
AGGGGGCCAAGCACCGATCCCTGAGGAACACCAGTGTTCATCAGGAGAGGAGCTGATACTTCCCCTCTCCAGGCTACTTCGTAGGATCTGTCTTTGAGGTAGGAGCTGAACCAGTTGAGTGCCTTTCCATTGATGCAGAGACTGGAGAGGGTGGAGAGGAGCAGTCGGTGATTGACGGTGTCAAATGCTGCAGACAAGTCCAGCAGTATGAGAACTGATGACTTGTTGGTAGCTCTCGCAATCCGTAGGGAGTTCACCACGCTTAGCAGGGCTGTTTCGGTGAAGTGGTCCCTCTTAAAGCCTGACTGGTTTGGGTCAAGAAGGTTGTTCTGCAAGAGAAAAGTGGAGAGTTGGTTATAAACAGCGATCCCGCTGGAGGAAGGAGATCTTTGGTGCCTCCTGCAGAGCCGTGGTGGATGTGCTCCCCATAGTGACCCTTCTCTGCTCACTGGCGAAGCTCCCCTTGGTCACCTTTCATGGCGGTGGAGCTTGGGTCCAGCATTAGGGTTGGAAGTCTCTGAGGGTGGCAGCGGCGGCGGCAGCGGCCCAGATCCGCAGCCTCGATCGAAGACCTGTGGCCTAACTGACGCCTGCACAGCTACACTGCGCTTACCCCTCGAAGTTCCTCCATCTGTCTGTGTGGAGACCTCCCTCGTTACACATGCCCTTCGAGGCGTGGTTTCCGATGGGTTCTCCACAGCCCCTCTTGCCCCCCCCCCAGGAATCTTCTCTCTCTGGAGGGTTTGCTCCCCATTGTCCAGGAGGGCATGCACCATTGAGATCAGCCCCTCCAGCCTCCCGTCGCTGGTGAGATCCCGAGCCAGCTTTAACTGACCCAGGATCCACTGACCCCTGGCACACTCGCCCCCACGGCAAAGCCAGCCGTCTACCATACTCACGCCTAGCTCGAAAATTTGTCCTGCCGCTGCTGCCATATTTGGGTTGGTCTTTCTGTAATGATTGTAGGGTGTTTGGCAAACAGACAAAGACTCAGAACACTACACGAGACTTTGATACAAAACGACGACCATTACAGTGATGCACAAGCAGACAAACAAAGACCGACCCGGAAGGGTGGCGCACGGGAACCTTTAAACACATAGATAATAGCCGAAGCTCGGGCCCAGCTGTGGGGGTGGGGCTAAGACGCCCTTCCTTACACACACACAGAACTAAAGAATTTGAACTCCAAACATTTTTTTGCTGAATAATTATTTTAAGATTGTTTATTGTCTAAACTGATATATTGCCTTGAACTCTGTTGTTGTTAGCCATGTAACTTTTAGCTGACTACCTAACAAGCTAGTAAAATAACTAGCGAAGTGAAAATTTGTCATTGTGAACACACTCAAGCCCCACAATGAAATGTGACCTCTGGATTTAACCCATCACATGTGCACATGGAGCAGCGGGCAGCTATCAACAGCGCTCAGGAAGCAGTGTAGCAGGACTGTACCTTGTTCAAGGGTACCTCAGTAGTGCCCAGGCCAGCACTCTGAACAACAACCTTCAGATCACATGTGCAATGTCGTAACCACCAGGCCACCACTGCCCAAATAATTGGCCTTCTTCTCCCGGAAGGTCCTCCCTCTCCTCCATCATCATCAGCATGACTATATAATGCACAGTAACATAAACCAGATTCCACTCCATTTGACTCCAATGGCATTTGCAGTGTCTTTGGAACATTTGTGCTTTCAGTCTAAATTTCAAACCAGAGTCATTGCCCTAAAAACCTTGTAAAGACCCTTAAAGGTCAAAATAGTGGCTATTCGTCAAAATGGATTCTACAAGAAGTCTTGAATTGATGAAAGTAGTTAATCAGATGGCACTCAGGGTTACATTACTGGCCATAAAATAAAGTCTTTTTTAAAGCATGACAGCCATAACTGAGCAACATGTGAATGCAAAAGTATGATAAAAATCTTCAGAAATAACCCATCAAGTATTAAAAGGGAGAAGACAACATCTGTGCGCAGAAACTTGCACTTGATTACTCACAGTGTACTCCATGTGTACATTTGTGGGATTCAAAACATGACTATCAACAAATCAGATTTGCCTGCACTGCATGACTCACTCTCCCATTAGCATCATCATGATTGCTAATGTGGTGTCTTGAGTCATGAGGCATTAGATTACATTATAGAACAGTTAATTGTGCAGGTTGATGTGTACTTTTTAAGCTACTAAACAGTTTATAGCTATGAGTTTCTACTCATAGATAAGACTAGATAGAGAATTTGCACAGAATTTACTTGTATCTTATAAATGCCTTATGGAGATCTTAAAGGAACATTCCACTGTTTTTTCAACCCATTCTTTATGCAGGGGTGGCTCTAGAAATGTTGGGCCATATAAAAAATTATAATATTAAGCCCCCAATGTTATATAATTTTCTTTTTAATATAGTGTTTTCTTAAGGCCCCTTGTTAGTGCTGAGACCTTGGAATCATTCTACCTTGTGCTTTTGTACATATGTGCCACATCAGTAGCACGTATCCACTGACTTTTATAAATGTGTTTTGAGCCACAAAAAATTACTATCTGTGTTTACTGGATGTAGCATAAACATGCAGCATATAAAAATCAGGTAAAAAAACACCAGAGCTTTCATAAAACTGTTTATTTTTTGTTTGCAAAGTTATCCTTAGCATAAACTACTTACACAGACAACTACAAATAGTTAGACTTAATAGCTTCAGTGTTATCTTTAGCTTCAGTTTACTGATTACCTTTCCATTTCAGGTTATGTGGAAGTGTCAATTTCTCAACCTTAATTCCTAGAAAATGTAAGTGGTATTAAGTCTTAAAAGAAGATATGCTATACATTTAAAACTATGCTTTTTAAAAGGTTATCATGGCTTTATGGTTATGGTTGCATGGATTAGTACAGCATTTGTGTAAAATGTGTCACCATCAGTGATGGCTGGTCATAATACTGAATAGGAGAGAAAAAAAACATTTATCATTAACATTTTTGATTAGATTAGACAGGAGTCCCTTTGGACTATGATGTTTGCAGATGACACTGAGATTTGTAGTGAGAGTAGAGAACAGCTGGAAGAGACCTTGGAGTATTGGAGGACAGCTGAGTTTTTAGGATGCAGGTAGGGCCGGATTAAGGAGGTTGTGGGCCCTGATTTTTTTAGTAGTAGTAGTAGTAGGTTTTATTGTTATTTCTACCATATACACAGTACATAGTAAAAAACGAAACAACGTTCCTCCAGGACCATGGTACAACACAAAAACAGAACAGATAGGAGCACAAGTGCAAACAGGACAGAACACAAGAGTAACAATACAACTAAATTAAACTAAGCTAAATTAAACAACTAAACTAAAACTAAACAAGAAATACAACTAGACAAGACAACGTTCAGTGCAATTGGCAGTGGACAAGACAGTGCAGTTCAGTGCAGTTGACAGAGGAGCAGGGGAGATGTACAAATATGCAGAACAAAGAAAGTTGACAATAACAAAATTGTCAATAACAATAAATATGTGCAATAACAATAAATATGTGCAATGCATAAGAAACCATGACAGAGTATGTCATGTTTTACAGAGAATGTGTAGTATGAGAAAAGAGTATTTTAACTGGTTATTAAAGTCTGAATTGTCCGAGGGGGTTGGTGGTGTGTGTTTATGTATTTTTTTTTTTATGCTGTCACTTCTGGTTGAAGAGTCTGATGGCCTAAGGGGAAGAAACTGTTTCCCATTCTGGTAGTGGAGGCCCGTATGCTATGGAACCTTTTTCCCGATGATTTAATATAATAAATGAAAATAATTCAGTTTATTAGTTCAGTCTGCATTCAGACTGAACTAATAAACATGCACTCGTGCATGCGGAAAAGTGTATGACACTAGTCCTCAGCCAAGTTCACATAAAGTACAGGCGAACGATTCCGTGTGCAAATGCCCAGTTAACTTTGGTAGGACATTTTCATGGGCAGGAAAATTTTTCTAAACACCGTTAGTATTAAACTTGTGCACTCTGGTTTAGCTGTTTAGTTTCAGTTTAAAATTGTGGCATTATGTTTCCGTTAGAACTACGAATAATGCTAGCCATTGAATTTGTCTCAGATTCAGAGCATTAGTTCATGCCTGTGAGAAAGATGGTGGTCCTGGTTCTGCATCAACACCCACTGGTTTAAAATCCTCATGGGCTCTGGTTTAATCTCGCCTCTCTCAGCGCCTCCTCCTCACCCTGAATACGTTCTGTTCTCTGCCATGAAAGACCTGCCCTTACACAACACTGACAAGCAAGCATGACAGACGTACACCCATACAAATAACAAAACACACGTTTATTTTTACTCCAGTTTTTGTTTTTTTTCATGAACAAATGCTTATTACGATTATTTTGGGGCCCCCTACAGGTCGGGGCCCTGGTATACAGCCCTGGTAAGTCCTTCCTAAAGCCCGGCCATGGATGCAGGGAGTAGATGTGGTAAGTGTGGAGGAGTTTAAATACTTGGGTTAAACAGTCCAGGGTATTAGGAAGTGTGGATGAAAGAGGAAGAAGAGAGTGCAGGCAGGGTGGAGCAGGTGGAGAAGAGTGGCAGGAATGATCTGTGACAGATGGGTGCCAACAAAAGTGAAGGGAAAGGTTTACGAGACAGTAGTGAGAGCAGCTATGTTATATGGGTTGCACTGATGGCAGAGCTGGAGATGGCAGAGTTAAAGATGCTAAGATTTGAATTGGGAGTGAACAGGATGGACAGGATTAGGAATATATATACTTGAGGAATAGCTGAGGTTGGATGGTTTGGAAACAAAGTCAGAAAAGTGAGTTTGTGTTGATATGGACGTGCAAGCAGATGAGAAACATAGAGTGTATTGAAAATGGAAATTGAGGATGGAGCTGCCAGGCAAAAGGAGAAGTGGAAGGCCAAATAGGAAGTTTATGGATGGTGAGAGAGGACATGCAGGCGGTTGGTGTGAAAGAGGAAGATGCAAAGGACAGGAAGGAATGGAAACAAAGGATCACCTGTGGCGACCCCTAACGGGAGCTGTCAAAAGAAGAAAAAGAAGAAGAACATGTCTCAACCAGTCAGATTTTAGAACCTGATCCCAACTAAGACTTGATTGCACACTGTGGGCAGGTGAAGCTAGGTATTAAAAATTGTCCTCATGATTTACAAATCAGCACAAAGACGTGAATTAGCCAAAATGCTTTTTTGTTATAACTTGTTGGTTACTCTGTTGTTCTTGGGTCTACAGAAATTCAAATTATTTAAATTCTAGTAATTTCTTTACAGGAAATATTTTTTTCCTATTGAAAACTGTGTTCGGGTACTTTTTAAAAATGCCAATAGATGTTGTGGTGTTCATATTTCTCACTATAGGTCTTTCAGTGGTGAAAGAAGAACACTATTTAAGTACTTTTTTCAGATATTTTTTCATTATTAATGTGATATTGGGACTGCAGTCTATCCTTGCCCATACTTGGGCAATACCAATGGGATGCACATAAGCGGCCTCTATTTGCCCTTAATACGGCTTTTTGTTAAGGACCACTTGAATGCATAATTAGCAGCAGCCTCCTTCTCAAAATGTATTGTGATATGGACTCAGACTAATCATAACAGAGGAGTTTGTTTACAAGTGTCTGACCAAAATGGCAGAGAAAAAAGAATTCAGAGTTCAAAGACATATGTTAAATAATTTACCTTGTTATTAACTTGCCTAATACTTGTATTCTCAACTGAGCCAATGAAGATAAGCAAATAAACTCACATAACACAATGAGTGTGATAAAATAATTTCACCAGCTGTAGTACAACCACATCCTGAACATTAGTTGAGTATTTCCAACTTTTAAACCTAGAGCACTTTTGTCCAGTGCACAACCTGGAGCACTTGTCCAATGTGTCCACATGTTGTTGCTAACCTAACTAACCTAAATAGTTTTATTGCTATAAGAAACGCTTATGTCAAAAAACACAACTGTCTCCTTGTCACTATTAGTACCACTGTTAGAATCATGTGGTCAAATCAGTGTTAATATACTATAACTAGTATGTTTACTGTACATTTGTTTAAAAAAAATAATAAAAAAGTGAGCATCAGTTTCATTTTCACTTGTGGAGCCAATATCAAGGAAGTGCAGATGCAAGTAAAATGTGCAATAGCATCAAATTGTCAACAGATGGCATAGCAAGGTAAGTGATTAGTATGCAAATGGCGTGGGCGCAAAATTGACTGCCAAGAATAAATTCATCACTCCAGTGCTCTGATTTACTAATTGCTTAATTAGTTGTATTGTTTTGGTCAGGGAATCAGCTGGTCAGACACATTGCCTAGTTAGAAACATGTTTGCATTTATTAAAATATGAGTATAAAACATAAACATATTTGTACTATGTTAATATCTGATGTATGACACAAAAGTCAGCTCATACAGGCACTTCAAGATATAATTTCACTGCATATGCATTTTCCGGCCAAGTCACAAATACCAGAAAAGGGACTTTGCAGTAACTGGCCTATTTAGTCAGTTTTAGGAGGCTAAGATAAATTTAGATATTTGGTGGCACTTTTTTAGCAAAGAACAGAGTAGTCCATCTAAACTCTTAAGAGAAACATAGTATACTTCACTATAGTGCTAGCTTCATGGCAATAGTAACTTGCTACACTGAAGCTTTTTCATGACTGATGTATATTAAGCTAATTACCTTTCAATACAGGAGAAAGGTTGCTTTTTTATTTCCATTTCATCTATATGAATAACCATTTGATGGTGGTGAGGGATCTCACTCAAGTGTTATCTTTAGGTTTTAGCTGCTGGCTTTTACCATCATTAAGCTGCTCAGATATCACAATGATATGTATGTGGTCTATAAATGTATACTGGACACCAGTTTTGTCTAGTCCTTTCTTAAATTTCACATAGATTGCTACAGAAATTGTAAAACAATTTTCAATTATAGGTAAATAGAGGTAAATCATCTACTTTGCCTCTGAAACTCAAATGCTGAAATTTTTTTTTTTTGTGAAATTAGAAAATGTATTATGTAATTTCTGACAGAACAAAACCTTATCTTCATTTTCATTGTTTTTTTTGTTTTTTTTTACCTAAATTGAAAATACCAGTTAAAGTGTTATAACATTTTTAAATTAATGTAACAAAATTACTTATATAAATAAAATCTCTTTGGAATAACTTTCATTTAAATGTTTTTTTCTTTCCCTTTAAAGTTACTTTTTAGAGAAACAAGATTTGGGTGATGACGTAAATACGTAATGCTTTCACTGTGGAAGTATGGTGTATAGCCTCAAAAATTATTGGCACCACTTTTAAAGATTAGTAAAAGGGTTAGAAAAAAATCCACTTTTGTTAAGAGTAGCTTGATCTCACACTGAAAAAAAAAGAAAAAATCCAACTAATTTTAACAAATGTACTCAGAGTAAAACAATTCCTTCATTGAGAAATAATTATCTGTTATTATGTGTGCCACAATTATTGGCACCCAGGACAATTATTGTGAACACAATGTAACTAAAGCATGTTTCCCATATCAAATGTACATGCTTTAGTTGACTGAAGTGTGTAAAAGCTATAATCCATGACTTTAGAAAAGGGTTAGAAAAGGGCAGGAAAGAGGTGGCAATTAATTGCCAGACAATCTACATTGCTCTTACAGTCCATGATAATTCAGTCCATTACAGTGAAGGATTGTTCGAAAGACTAAGAACAATCACTCAATGTAAAGCTGATGTAAAGTTGCTCTCTTGTTTAGAACGGCATTATATCAGTAACTGAACATGTAAAAAAGTGCAGTGGAAATATATTTTATTGAAAAACATTATCCATTAATTCAAATCTGGCAGTTCATGTTAAAGTTCAACTCAGGTTAAGTGATTTATCAAATGCTGCTCTATGTAGATAGAATTGCTCTTACAGATAAAATTCAGAGCAGGGCATCTGAGACCAGCCTCTCCAGATAATTTATTTGGTCATATGTCATCTATCTGAGATTTCTTCTCTTGTGCACTCTCGTCTGCAGCTCATTCCAGGTTTTCAACAGGGTTTTGGTAAGGGGACTGAGATGGTAATGGCAGAAGGTTGATTTTGTGGTCAGTTTCTGTTAAATTGGACATATACTTTGAATAATTTTCCTGCTGGAAGATCCACTGACAACCCAGTTTCCTGTTAGAAGCAGCCAGATTTTGATTTAAAATGTCTTGGTATTTCATGGAGTATTCCTGGTATTTTATTCTATTTGTGCCATGAAGGTGAGTGAGTGCTCGAAAGACTAAAGTTAGGCAGGTTCTGCCATCATATGAACTTGTGAAGGGCCCTTAACCTTTGGTTTTGGGCAGTTTGTGTGACGCTGCGTGACGTCACCGACAGTTCCCCTCCCCCTCCCCGCTTCACCTCGCTCCAGCCAAAGAAGTCTAGAGGCTGCTTCTTCGTCCTCACACCTTGTTTTTCATCACGAACCATACTGAGGACATTAGCTACCTGTCCACACGCAGCCCACCCGGGGACGGGGGAGGACCTATAGATGCTTCGTGTGTGGAGCTGACGGGAGACCAAGGACGAGGAGACAAAACGCGAAATCGTGTGGTCAAACCCACGGACTTGGATTTTGCCCCTCAGTACGTTAACTACCCAGGTGTCTCGCAAAGTGAGCGCACGCCGCCTGGGGAGCATTTATGACTGAGTGTTTGTGGGCTCGAGGATCGTGTGTTCTCGCGACTGTGCGGTTTATTGAAAGAACAGTGTGGAGCGCCGCTCACGGCTCCGACTCTAAAATGGGGAACGTTTGGCTGATTCTCGGCGTCATTCTTCTGTCCAGCCAAGGTAAAGTAGCGTTTGCTAAGTCTTTGCCCTTGGCAACTCACGATTAAAGTTAATGTCTTCATGTCGCTTATTGTAACAATGCCTAAAGTGACACTTGGCGCTGCCGTAAAGCTAGGCGTCCCATGAGGATCGGGGTTGATAAGCTATTCGTATACCCCAGCTGATTATACAATGGATTTTGTGTTGCTTTACATGGAATACCTTTTTATCGTTTAAACTGAGCGGACTCATTATCATTAATTTTACTTAGTTTTGACACGCCGTGTTAACGTAAGGTGTGGCCTCTCTGTGTGTTTGTTTCTCCGAGCGTTTTAAGGCAGCAGGTGAGATTGGGTTGACTCCTAGACACTCGCTCTAATCCGTCCGAGCAAAGGAGCTCCGGCCATACTGCTTCTACCAACGTTTTCGCCACATTTGGGTCGTTGTCAGTAAATCTGTGGGCCTTTTGTGTGGGAGGGAGCCAGCTAGAAGCTCAAACGCAACAGGGTGTTAAGTGGCGCCCGATGTGTCACTTGCTGTAGCTGCTGCAGCGGATAAGCTAAGGAGACAGTATGGTTTCCTGAGCTCAGCTGTGTTGTCTTGCCATTAAGTCGTTTATCCTCTGGATTACATTTAAAAGTCCCGCCACGCAGTATGATTTTATTTGGACACCCCCCCCAGCTGTTGTGGAAGTTGTGGTTTTTGGATATTTGGTTACAGTCGTAACATCAAACCCGTTTGGTGGCGCCGGTGTCATGTCATGCTTCGTTATGCTGAAAGCTGCTGCGCGTAGATAAGGGCAGAGATGACCGCGGGCAGAGACACAGGTTACACACAGGCGAGGAAGGACACGGGGCAACAAAGAGGTGTGAGGGTTATTGCATTAAACCTGGCACGTAAACGAGAGAGTAGGGGAGCTGCAACATTTCGAGCAGAGCAAAAATGCGCGGGCAGAATGATGGTCTTTGAGGGCGCGCGCATGTAGTTACGTTGATAGGGGGCAGTTTACATTTCAGCACTCCTCAGCTGTAGTGGACGGATTTGCATTTCATCGGCTGGGAAACACGCTCTGAGGTGTCAAGAGATTTGCTTGGTATTTAGTTGTGTTCCTTCTGAATGTGCACTAAAAACCGGTTCATGCAGAGGGCCCACATCCTACATTTTTCTTGTATTTTGACCCCCCTTTTTGTCCGCTTATGACATTTATGTACCAAAAATTATAATTTCATTTCAAGTCATAATTAATTTACATGGGATTTTTTCCCAACATCTCTTTACCCCCTAGATTTTAAAAGCTGTTATTGCTGATGTGCCTTTAAGCTGTATGTAAATGAGCCCTGGGACTAAAAAAACGCATTAGACTTTGTCTCAAGTAGGCCTTCCACAACCAGCACACAGCCCAAAGCAGGTTTGTCTTGATGCTATCTCACGTCTAGTAAGTATTACAATCACAACACCAAGACATTGTAAATGTGGCTGTTTATTGTAAGCTTTCATATAATCTACTAAAGCATCTGCTAAACAAATCCATGTAATTGTAAGATATTAAAGGGTGTACATGTCAAATTGCCTATAACAGCACTTCATATAATGTAGGCTTACACCGATCAGCCATAACATTAACACAGCTGACAGCTAAAGTGAATAACATTACAACTATCTACTTATTTCCAATGGCACCTATCATGGGGGTGGGATATATTTATACAGCAATTGGTCAGTTCTTGAAGTTGTTGCGCTGAAGCCAGGATAAAACTGCAGATCTTTTGAAAGGGAAGGACAACCAGTGAACCATCAACATCAAAGTAAAGGCTAGGTCGTCTGGTCCAATCCCATAGAAGAGCTACTGCAGCACAAAAATTACTGCTGACTATGACAGAAAAGTGTCAGAACACACAATGCACCACAGTCAAAGCTGTTGTGGCGATTTGTTGGGGACCAGTCTAAAACGCTTCTTCCAGCTTTGTTGTAATTGGGCTGGGCTAAACTGCTGCAGTTTAAAAATGCATGTAAATGTTTGTTCATGTCAACAGGGAATTCAAATCAGGTTGCTTTTGCAGTTTAGTTTCCTGTATGAACTGTATGGTCGGAACAAGTGAACAATACGTTTTGAGCTCCATATAGTCAAACTACAGGCCTGTTCCTCTGACACAGTAGTCTAGCAACAGGTTATTATGAACAATGGACACAGTTTTCTCTGGGTCAGAGGGTGTAAAATGGCATAAGATGAAACCAACCTCTCCACAAGGAACTCGTTTCTCTTTCGTTTTTGACACCCACTTTCTCACATGCACTCCCACATTGGGGTTGTCATTCTTGTGAATGCCCTTTTGCAGCACCTCCACCCCTTAAAACAGGCATTCAAACCTTCATCCTGAGCCTTTGTTATGGTGGCTTTAGTAGCTGATGAATTGGAAGGGGGGGAGGGGAAGGCCCCCCCCCCCCCCCCCCCCATCGTCCTGCCTCTTCAGTATCTATTGTTTACTGGAATTTGTGGACAAGCTTTCAGCAAAGAAAGCAGAGGGCTTCCCACGAAAGTATTTAAGCTTTAGTCTTAATCTGTCCTCTTTTTTCACCTCAAATACACACGTACACACACTCACATGCATACTTAAGCTGTCACATTTTATTATACTATAATTGAATAACGTACTGAATATTTTAATGACTAAGTAATCCGATTTTACAAAAAAACAGACACAAATGGATTTAAATGTGTAATAACAAACTAGTAAGAACCATTTAAAGCTTTTATAGTACTTTATTGAAAAAGTTCAGGCAAAGAAGCCATTAAGAAGGAAAACAACGAAACAAATAAAAGCTCCTAAAATTAAAATGCATTGACTGTATTTGTCAGGTATCAGTGGGCAGTGGTGGCCTAGTGGTTAGGACATTGCTCTTAGGTTTAAGTCCCGGCCCAGCCACTACTGAGGTACCCTTGAACAAGGTACCTTCCCACTACACTGCTCCCTGGGCACTGTTGATAGCTGCTCGCTGCTCTATGTGTGCCTGTGTGATGTGTTAAATGCAGAGGTCACATTTCTTTGTGCTGCTTGAGTGTGTTCACAATGACAAATAGTCACTTTCACTTTACTTTGTGTCATCGAGAAGGTAAAATTTGATTGTTATTGCTTAAAATGTAATTGAATCAGTTAATTGTGATTGTCTTAATGCTTACACACATGGTTATGGTAGAGCTGAGGACCATTAACATTTTTCAGAGCCAAATGTGATTACAAATAGTTAGTAAAGGTCTCTTCCAAGTGATGCATTGAGTGTCTGCGACAGCTGCAGTTCAGATGTGCTCCTCAGATGCAGAAAACATATAGATTTCTTGGATGTGGTTTTATGTGCGTTAATGCATCATGGCTCAGGGAGAGTGCTCAGTGTCATGCTCTTTCTTTTGATTGTCTTTTTTACTATATGAGAAATATTGCTCTCTTGCTCTTGCAGTCTGTGCTTCTTCTTTCAGTCAGGCCACACCGTCTATCTATAAGACAGCACCCCTCCCTCCCCATCCTTTGCATTCATCCAATCATACAGTGGGTTGTGCCAACCTATTGTACTAAGAGCTCCCATTAGTGCCGACTAGAGGGTTCTTGGTGCCTCAGCCTTGAAGCCCTGCCACCCACCAGCTTTCTTGGATGAAACGAAGGCTAAAGAGATGGATTTTTGTGTGGGTGTTGCGATCATCCTCTTTCTAAACCATCCATATTCCTACGGACTTACAGAAAAGTTTTTTTTCCTTGCAGTTGTACTTTTCTTTCTTTGCCTCTCTCACTTCTGACCTCCTCTTTGGAAAAGACAGAAACTCTTCTCTTTCTCCAGAACCCTCATATAGCATGGCTGTTGAAAGCTGATGAGCCAGGATGCTGTTGAATACCTTGGCTGTGGGCTGTGTACTAGCGGGCCTAACCCCGGTTTATTCAAGGATATAAGCTACACAAATCATTCTTCACTCTCTTGAGCACAAGCCAGTGTTGTTTTAATTGCCATGTTTATCTTCAGAAGCTTCCTCTTTTACCCTTGATGTCATTGGGGGTTTTAAATCGTGCTACTACAAGTGTGCTAGCATACTCCCCCGATTCAGTCGTAAAATTTAGGTTCACCGCCACAGACCTTGACAATTCAAGACCCTGTTAAACTCATTACAAATTATAAATTTGCACCTTCGAGGTGGAGCCATGTCGTCTATGACATGAGTTTAAATAAAATGTCAATTGCAGCTTGTAATTTGAACACATTGCATTATGGTTTTACAATAGCAATAATATACTCCGAAGCGTAAAATTCAGATGTTCCCTAACTGAAAAAAAAAATCAAAAACTTTCTCATAAAAACCCATAATCGCAGCAGAAATGGGGGAATGCCAGGTTGTTTAAAAGACTGGGGGGAGGGGGGGGGACCATATGAAATTAGGAGGCCGTATGGGGAACTTTCCTGGCCCTTTCATTACATTTTTCTTATCCCCTTTTGGTAATGACAGGGGGTAATGGAGGATGATTTGTAGCACAAGAAGTTATTTGTAAATAAATAAATAAATAAGATCAGCGTTTGTTTCTTTTCCTCGTTCTTCTGCATGGTTTGCAGAATTGAAATGACAAGCATGTCTCAGCCCAGTGACTTAAACCCCAGAGAGAATTTTACAGCGCCGCTTCTGAGGTGCTCTGTATTGGGGTGAGAGGCTAATGCTTCTGGAGGTTCCTGTGGTCTTTCATTTGTCGTGCAGCGAGAAACTTTCAATGGGGAATTTGCTTAAATGTTTATGCAAGCAGTTGTTGGAGGTCTTTCTGTCTGACTGTTTGAGTTTTGTTTGTGTGGGTGTATTTATTTTGTTTTTGGTTTTCAACTTTGCCTGGCTGCAGGTTTACTCATTTACAGCTATTAAAATAAATAAATAAAAAATAAATGTTTTTAGTGAGAAAGCAGGGGAGGTGCAAATGAATGAATGAGAAACTGCAGTTTGCACTATGTAGAGGAGTACACACATTCTCTTTATCAGCACCTCAATTAGGGCTGAGCAGTCTAATGATATGTTGTCATTATAAAAGTGACTGTTTATCATTGTGAACACATTCAAGCACCACAATGAAATGTGACCTCTGCATTTAACCCATCACACGTGGACACGTGGAGCAGCGGGCAGCAGTGTAGCAGGACAGTACCTTGCTCAAGGGTCTCTTTTTAAAAAATTTCCCTTGGGATCAATAAAGTATCGATCTATCGATCAATCGCCCGGAACCTGCGACCTTCAGTTCCCAAGGGCAGTGCTCTAACCACTAGGCCACCACTGGCAACAAATCAGAAAAACCAGGTTGAATTTTTACTGTTGAATTACAATCTGTGGTGGTTCGAGAGCAGAGCTGCCATGACTGGAAATCACGTGCAAAACTCTTATCTTGAGGACAGTCACTTGAAAGACATGAAGGGAGGAGCCCAGACTCTTTAATGTGTTACCAGCCAGTTGAGGGAAAAACTCCCAGCAAGAGTGCATTGGCCTTTCCCTGGGCTGGCGTCACACTATGATAAAACACAGATTGTGAATAATATGTAAAACAACAACTAATGTGTTTTAGCACATTTGATTTACTTATCTACTGCTTTGTATACTGTTCTCTACTGTTTTGGTAATGCATTTCTTTTATTACAACATCATCTCAAATCTCAGTTCTACAGATGACACCAATCAATTTTTCTTTTTGGATGTTGACCAATACTAAAGCCAGTCTGATATTTTGTGCTGTTTCAAGCTAGATTTATTACAAGTGTAAGCAAATTCATTATTTTTTCCATCCAGTATCTGTTCCAGCATTTTCTGCAGATATTGGCATGACAATGATACCCAGTATGGGATTGGTGCTGTCTAGTAAGTTCTCAAACTCAATATTGCTCTATTTCAAGTTCAGTTTATTGATCATATGTATGTTAACATTGGGTCAACAGTACAATGAAATGTGTTCGATGAGAAGAACCAGTTTTGACAGCAGTAAGAACTTGATTAAAAATAAATAAATAAATAATTTATATATATAGAAGGCAAAATATAAAATATAAAACTATATAAGGACATGCTGTCTGTCGTGAATCAGAATGTTATATTTCTCCCCACCCTTAACCACCACCAAACACACACACACACACACACACACAGATGACAGAAACACACATAGAGGCTGACAGAGCACAGCTGATAGCTCTTAAATTCCTAGCTTGAGCCCAGTTTCCAATGCTCAGTGCTTCAAGTTTGGCAGGGCTGTCATAACTGGTGCTATTTGCAGAGCTTTGCTGGCCATGGTTTACTGTACTGTGACACTCTTTCTCTCTGGTAAGTGTCAACTCTGATACCATTCCCTCCAAATGATGGAGGGAATTCCCTTTTGAGTCATATGTTTTCTATGAAGAAAAAAACTGAATGTGAAAGCACATTTATATGCTTACCTTTGAAATTCATATGTTGCGTAACAAAGAAATTTCTTGACATTGGATTTGTGTCATTGAAGTTGTGGCAGATGTGGGCTGCAGGCACTAGGTCTAATGCTATGAAGTGCTGGCTGCCACAACATTCTTTTTGTTTATTAATGACATGTTAAAACACAGAAATAGGGGCTAGTTTAGTGTTTTCAACCTTTGAAGCCCCCAGTAATGATAGGTTATTCTTAACTCTCCTGATTCACTACAACCTTTAATTTTTCCACTTAAACAGCCTACTACTTTTTTGTAGCAACTTTCCTATAGTTCTCCACTGAAACACAACAGCAACTTTCTCTGCATTTCTCTATGCAGTGGAAATGGACTGCGTAGAACTGGAAGACTAGATCTCACATGCTACATCACTACCTCTACCACTCCTCCCTGGACTCATTGTATTGTAGTTAACTAATAGCTAATCACATAATGTTTATAAACCTGAATGCTAGTGAACTTGCTAGGTTAGAAGCTTGGCTAAGCACTACTCCACACAGCTGCCAATCACCACAGTCTGAGCTACAATTCGGTGTGTGTGCATGCTTTGCATACATTACCACTCTTTGCTTTAACTTACACAAATCATTATTAAGGAAAACTTGCTCACATCTAAATTGAAGGGCTTGAAGCTTTTTTTTCCTGACAACCATCCCATGGGCCCACAGGAACCACTGGCCTGGTTTACAGCAGATCTGTCATGTTCTGGGGCAGGCTGAGGTTATTTAAATTATATCCACAGCATTGGTGAGTATTGTATATAATTATCATATACTCTGGCCAGAGATGATGATGATGACTATAATTAATAATAATAGTGGTAATAATAGTAATAATAATAATAATAATAGAACATTTGCATATTCATCCATATATAATAAAATATCATTCCTAAGTGTCTGAAGAACACCTTTTCTTTTCACAACTGCTTTTTTTACTTTTCAAGTTTTTTGGACACAGAATGTGGGGTACAATATTGTGAGCACATTGTGCTTTAAGAGAATATTTGAAGTGTTTACTCATGAATATTTATCAGCTGGACCTCTGCACTAGGTTAAAATGTCATAGAAAGAAGTGGTTATTCATTGATCTAACATTTCTTTTGAAATGGCCGTTTGCCAGACCAGAATCCCAGCGTGTGAATACATAGAGCTGCTTAACCTAGTTTTCCTTTCTCAGTTTTTTGCCACTTAATGCGCCGCTTGATGTGCCACAGTTTTTTCTTGTGACTCATAAACAAGCCCTTTACCAAGACTTGCATTAAGATTGAATGCAGTCTGATGTGACAGAGACAGTTATTTAAATTATAAAAGAATTGCTGACACTATATGTCATAAAATAGAACTTCTCTACTGAATCCTGACTTTGCTGAAGTGTTGCTACATTCTCCATCATGTTGCTACTTCCCTTATGTGGCCTTTTTTGCAGAAACATTTTTCAAGCACAAGTGTCTTCTTAGTCATATCATTTACAGACAAAAATTCATTTTGTTTGTATAAAAATCTTTCAGGATGTATCTTAACACTGCTTAGTACATTGGTATTAACATAGCACATTGGTATGAAGAGAAGGCTACTCCACACTTACATAAAAGTTGTGGTTTTAACGTTACATTTTTATATTTTACCTTACTGTCTTAATATTTCAAGTTAACTGAACTTCTAATGATATCTTAACAGCAATCTGTATTTTTAATTCTGATAACTCATTGTTTGAAGTTCACTGAACTTAATATTGTTAGGCAATAAAGTAAGTTTTTTTTTTAATTTTAAGTTACATTTCTGAACTGCATACTTTGGTGCATTGCCCTGCTCTAATTCATGTGGTCTTGTGAACTGGCTAGCTTACAAGTCCTTGCTGAGTGGAAATAGGTGTGATAGACCATGGAAAGCACTAAAATGCACTTCAGGGCCACTGGGAACCACTGATATATAGTGCATATGAGCAGGCAGTGCTTGCTGCAGCAGACTGCACATCTACTGTTACATCTAATGTACAGATTGCATGTTTCTTGTCCTGTCCGTTTTCAGTTACTTACCATAATAAAGACTTACCTCGTTTAGTTAGACAAGAACAGTATTGCAGTTTTATATATTTGTGACAGTGCCCATGATGTAATGTCAGCACTTAAGTTATACAGCTTTTAATATTATCATTGGGACAAGACAGTTTCTATATGTGCTTTTTATAATAGTTTTAAAAGAAAACAAATCATTACTCTGTACTCACTTGGTATTAACATTTGAAGTGATCTGATTGTCAGCAAGACATAAAGCCATTTACACCTGGCATTGGCATGTGCCTCAATTTCATCCTCAGTGACTGCAAGCTGTAATTTGACTAGCACTGTGTAAACCAGTCTCTCGCTGTATTTGTCTGACAAAAATGCACTAAGCACGAGTCATTGTCTGTGCACATGTAAGGGCTGATTCAGATTTTGTGGACTGCTATTGCAACATAATAGTGGAGATAAAGAAGTTGCTGGTAAGGATGCATGGGTCACTTTGGCAGTCATGTTACGATGTGGCAATATACAGTGGGTATGGAAAGTATTCAGACCCCCTTCATTTTGTCACTCTTTGTCATATTGCAGCCATTTGCTAAAATAATTTAAATACATTTTTCCCCTCATTAATGTACACACAGCACCCCATATTGACAGACAAAAAAAAGATTTTTTAAATTTGTTGCAGATTTGTTAAAAAAGAAAAACTGAAATATCACATGGTACTAAGTATTCAGACCCTTTGCTGTGACACTCATATTTAACTCATCATCCTTGAGATCACCTTCATTTGAGTCCAGCTGTGTTTGATTATCCTGATTGGACTTGATTAGGAAAGCCACAC
>JBBPDA010000138.1:236734-260880 GCA_037974385.1 Arnoldichthys spilopterus
ATGACCTTTTAGAGCCTGGATGAAGAGTGATCCCTAACTTGTCTCTTCAGAATTCCCAATAGGTGTTCAATTGGGTTCAGATCAGAAGACATACTTGGCCACTGAATCACAAAATGCAACAGTAGTCTTAGATGTGTGTTTTGGATCGTCATGTTGGAAAATTGCATGACGACCAAGGGCACAGAGTGATGGTAGCATCATCATTTTCAATATAGAGCAGCACATCTGTGAATTCATGATACCCTCCATGAAATGCAGCTCCCTGACACCAGCAGCACTCATGCAGCCCCACATAAGGACACTGCCACCACCATGTTTCACTGTAGGCACTATGGTTTTTTCTTTATACTTCTCACCTTTGCGAGGCCATACATTTTTGAAGCCATCACTTCCAAAAATTCTAGACTGGCTTTTTGTGCATAGGCTTTAGGAGAGGTTTCCTTCATGGACGACACCCATGCAAGCCAACAGTCATCCCATTTTGGCTTTCTACTTCTTTAGCTAACTGCAGTAAACTTGCATGCTGATTTACTTCAACCCTTCTCCTCAGAAGAAGCTACTGTTGAGGACAGCCTGGACGTTTCTGTGAGATAGTTGCAGTTCCATCTTTCTTAAATTTTTGTATCCCCTTTGCTACAGTATTTTGACTGATAAGTAAAGCTTTGCTCCTCTTCTTGTAGCCTTCACCTTTCTTGTGTAAAGAAATTATTCTATTTTTCAGGTCTTGTGACTTCTGTCTTCCATGTGGTGCCATTGCTGAAAGCATGGAATGGGAAGGGGTTTCTTTGTTAAGAAATGCCCTTTTATAGTCAAAATGGCTGTTTAATAAATAATTAGACTAACCTGTGGTTGATTTCTTGTTCATTAGAATTTTGTAGTCTAAAATTTTAATGGCGTGTATTTTGTGTAACATGGTCCTGAGTGAATTTGTTAGGACATTTACTTTTTTGTGTGAGCACATTACCAAATCTTGTTTGCAATCACTGGCCCACATTTGTGGGAGTTTTTGTAGTGTCGTATCCCATAGAAAATATTGATTGATTTGAAAGTTTTCAGATAAAATATAGTACAAGTTACAAATTCTGTGCAATGTCAAGTCAAGTAGGGTTTTATTGTCATTTCAACCATATACAGTTCACACAGTACACGGTGAATGAAACAACGTTCCTCCAGGACCATGGTGCTACATGAAACACAGGACCACAAACACTACACAACTAATAACATAAAGTGCATTGTGTGCAAAGATGTGCAAACATTGCAGAACAGTGCAAAGACAGTGCAAAGACAGACAGGTACAAACAAAGACAAAGTGCAACAGTGACCAGTTATGGGACCACCAGGTGTGAGGTAGCAGGATATAAACATACAATAATGTGAATTTTAAACAATGACACATTTCTAGTGCCAGTGTATTTCAAAATAACATACAGCAATAAATAGTTTGCAAAAAATCATTAAATAGTTAATAATAATAATTGATATCATGGGGTCTCTTGTGATTCTAGTCTAAAGTCTGTTTTAGTTAAAGTGAGACTGTGAGGATGTGCAAAACCTTTCAGATAAGTGTACTTATACTGTGGAATGCTATTAATCCCCAAGCTGAAGGATTAAGTGGATGGCCTAATTGTTTGAGGGGGCTGAGACAATGGGGAGTGCCCCTGAAAATAGTATCAGATAATATCAGTGTACTACATGACTTAGCATTTTCAGCAAATGGGCCACTTCCTCTAGCTACCCCTGGACCACACGCAAAGCTAGGCTATTTGCCTCACGCTGAGCTCTCATTAGCTTAGGAAGATCACCATACCACGTGTACAAATGAGGGCATTCTTCCAGCCAACTAGGCCAGGGTTTCTTGCCCAGTTTTACTGTTGTGCTGCTTATTTATTTATGTTTTTCCCCTCCTCAGTTGCCCTCGTTTTCTCACTAACTGACATATTAGCACAGAGGAGACTGACTGTTCCAAGGGGCTTCAGTTTCCCTTGTATGAGGACATTTGCACAGGAAGTGTGAACTCACTTCCGTTTACGACCTCTGTGTGGTTTAATTTGCCAAACAAATTGTAACTTTTTAAATTTATTTTAATTTGACAGTTTCCAACATCTCTTTATTGTTTTATGATAGATCATAAAACAGAAAAACTGTTCTTTTTTGTGTCTAATTAAAAAGACTCACACAATTCTTATGCTTTCAATATAAATGAGTGGTCAAAAAGTTGTAGGATGTATGAATATGTAGCATATATGCTGTGGTGTTAACCAAGTTTAACGCTTCTAGGGCTAGGAGTCATATGGAATCATATGTGACTCTACTTCATATAAATGTTATGTAATCAAGATTATGTAAGTGTGCAGAGATGTTATTTTCATTAGAGAGGAAGAATCTACCATTGTTTGGTTGACACACAATGAGGACCTAGGACTCTCAGATGTCATTATCCCAGATATTTGACTTTGATACTGATACTAAGCTTAGTACCACAGTGCTTTATAACAAAATTATACTATGGCAAGATAAATGAACATTTTGTCACAAAAAACAGCATTGCATTTTAAGTATGTCTGCCTATTCAGTCTGCGAGAGTGAAGTCCTGTATGTACACAGAAGCCAGTCAGAGAAGAGTTCGTTTACACACATCAGATGTAATAAAAGAGCCTGATCATTACAAAAAAAAAATATTAATAATTTAAAATATGTAAAAATAAATTGACAATTTGGTACACAAGTTCACTAAAACATTGTAGGTGGACTTTTCAAATGTTAAATAAATCAAATAAGTAGCTAAATCATTGAGCTAAATCATGGCCTCCTTCCACATGAAGAATAATCAGTGGGACGAGGATGTAAAATGCAATCTAACATTACGCAAGCAGTCTAACATTTTTGTGTTTTTTATTTTATTGGATAAAACTCTTCATCTGTAGGGTAATAAGCATGTTTCTGCCCATCTAACATGAACTAGCATGTGCAATATATGTCTTTTGTATTATGAGAAAAAACCTGAATTTTCAACACAGTTGCTACGAGAGTAGCATTTTATGTGTTATTGTACATATATTAATACTGATTTTCCTGAAATATGTTCTATAAATAGAATATGGTTGCATTTTATGCTAGAAAAAAAGATGTAATCTCAGACACTGACATTTATTTTCACCATTCACACTTTCATTTTCTGAAAACTGAAAATATAAAAATAAAAAACTTTATTACATTAATTTCTTTCAATTATTGTCTTGTTTTGGCAATTGAACTAAAATAGGAAGGAAAAAAATGTTTATGAAAGTTAACATTTAATATTATCTTATTGGTGCACAAGAGCCACAACACATTGTTTCATGACATTTGGATATTGTTACATTTAACATTTCCATTTGACAAAGGTGACCTGAGAATACGGATTAGTTCTTGGAGACGCAACTATTTTTTTAGGTCATCTCGTTTGGGCTACAGGCTGTTTGTGGCACAGTGTAGTTGGACCAGTGTGTTTATGTATATGGACAGGCAGGATGTACATCTAGTTCAGGCTCAGCTTGACAGATTGTCAGTTTGTTTTTGAGCAGGGCCTGATGGAGAAAAAAAAAAGAAGGGGGGGGGGTATGGAAAGAGAGAGACAGATGGAGGGAGAGCATATGCTGTATCCAGGGGGAGAGAGAGCAGACTGAGATGATACAGCCTGAGAAGCTCGGAGCAAAAGCACGATTGACAGCAAATGAGGGATCCCAAAAAGGTTCCCAACAGTTGGACTTTTTTTGCCAAGCTGTTTCTTCAGCAGCTTCTTTGCATTAGTGTAAAAAAAAAAAAAAGCTAGAGTGAGTCAGACATCCCGCATATCCTTGCTCCCTAGCCATCCATCACTCCCTTCCTCCAGTTTTCTCTCATTTTCTCTCTCTCTCTCCCTCCTGACATGCTCTGCTCAGACGGCACGGCAATGAGCACTCTTGTTGCCAGATGTGGCTGAAAATGAACAGCTGTTGATCCGACACCCAGCTGCATCTTCTCTATCTGTCGCCTTGACAACCGCAACTCTTCTCTTCACAACTAATGTTCCTAGAAAACAAGGGGCACGACCAATGTTGCTGCTCCTTTTTTTGTCTCTCTTGCGCTCTCTCTCTCTCTCTCTCTCTCTCTCTCTCTCTCTCTCTCTCTCTCTCTCGCTAGCTCTCTCTCTCTCTCTCTTGCTGGCTCTCTCTCTTGCACACTCTAATGCTTTTGCTCTCTCACCTGTCACTTGATGACAAAGGCTTTCATTTGTTTGCCTTTAATCAGCTCTGTTTTTGGTGTCATTGTCTTTCAAAGCAGAAGCTTATGGCAAACTGACACCTATGGGCAATTTAGAGTATTCAATTAACCTATCACAAGCTTTTGGACAGTGGAAGGAAACCGGACCACCCAGAGGAAACTCACATGAGAAAAGGGAGAACTTGCAAACCCCACAAAGAAAGGCATTTGTGGTCAACCCCGGTGAATGAACTCAGGGCCTTCTTGCTGTAAGGCGACAGTGCAAACCTCTGCAGCACCATGCCATCTGAAGTGCCTTTTGTTATTTGTGAAATTCTCTGTCAAATGGACGAATATTTTGTTTCCCCTCTGTAGCACAAATAGAAACTCTCAAATACTGAATAATGAAAATATTGATGTGTATAGATAATTCTGTGGCAATTTTTCAATTTCTCTTACAATTACTTTTTGTCCCAGCCCTATTTTAGAGCCTCTGAAAGTAAGCATAAAGTATAGATTACTGAAACTACTTATGTACCAAAAATTGGGTTACTGAAATTGTTCAACAAGTGATTTGTAATCACTTTGCATTCTTATGAAAAGGTGGAACAATGGTTGAGTGGTTTGGATTCATTCAAAAACAACATCCTTCTCAATAAGCAGCAACAAAAAGAAAAAGATGATGTAACTGCCAGTACACTGAATTTATCTATAACCCCTATAACTTTTAAAATTTATAGAACAATTGAGAAGGAACTGTGGCAAACCGTAACTTAAAATGGAATTAATTGCCTTGAGTAATTAGCTGTTCTCTATTGTCAAGAACATTTGATTTTGTGAATCCTATGGTGGCCTATACAGTGTAATGTAAACTGTGTTCACTTTCACACTTTTTTTCCCCCCAGTGTGTTCTGTGTGTCTAGTTCTGTAATGCTTATAAGGGAAACATGACTACATCAAATGCTGTTATTTAAAATCTGAAGTATGGAACGATATGTGAGAGTCCGATTAAGTGGCACGCACACAATGAACATTTGTCCACTGCATTTAATTCATTCATGACACTTGCACACCAATGGCAGGGGCCTGTGCACCTGCATTCGGGGGGCAGCTAAGTAGTTGCCCAAGGGCACTTCAGCTGTGGATTTACTCTGCTGTATTATGTCTTCACCTTTCCCAGATTTTTGTTTGTGGGGATTGAACCAGCGACGCTTCGGTCACAAGCCCCACATTTTCACTCAAATTTCCACACTCAACAGAAAAGTATATAAGCTTTGTTTGATTCTATACACCTTGTACACTGCACACTATATGGGGGTTTGGATATTCTGCCCAGTTTATGTAAAGCCATTTACTGCATCTTTTTTAACTGCCACTAACAACACAACTGGACAGTGTAACATACTTAAGAAGAATGCTTATTGCCAATTCTGTTGCATCAGCTATCAGATGCCCATGGTGGAGAGCATTACATTGAATAATGGTGATGAGAAGTTATCGGTGGGTAGAGAGAGCAAAGCCAATGGTGCTCTCTTGTACTCCTGGCCATGGGTTTGTGCACACCACCAGGGATTACTTGATGGTAGTGCCAACATTTACAGTTCTTTCTTTTGAATGTGAAATAGAAACATTGAAATAAGTATCCTAAAATGGACTTTTTGTGACCTTGTTCTGTGATTAAATGCTTTCAGTAGGGTTAGGGTTAGGCTGACAATTGTTCACTTAACTGGAGATGGTTATACCCTTTTTTGCAGTAGAGAATATGTTGATATCATTTTGGTTCTGTGGTCCAAAACAGCAGCAGAAAGAAGAAATGTGTGATTTGAGTGCATCAGGAGAGAGGATTTGTGAGGTGGTGACACAAATTAATCTTGGCTTAGGATGTTTAGATGGGCTATGATTGAGTGGCGTGACATGTCTGTGTGAAAGATAAGTGCATGTGTGAGAGACACAGAGGGACAAAGTGGAAGATTACTAGCTGAAAAGCTGAATAGGGAGCTTAGCACAAGAGAGGGAGAATGACATGACCACACACCGCATTGATCAGAGAGCTTTTCTGTCTACTGTTTGGTTGCATTGATAAATTCATTATCTCATTTTCCAAATATCTCATAACATCAACTGATATGTAAGCATTAATAAAATGATTCAACCCATTCAGGGATGTTGTCTTGGGAGGGCAACCAGGGTGACTTAAGCCCTATGCTTCACAGGGCTCCAGGGTCCCAGGTTTCACTCAAATTGTTATGCTGGTAATAAATTTTTAATGTGGCAGCGAATTATTTGCTTCTTTTTTCTTTACTTTGTCTGTAAAACTTTGGCTCAGATTCTATGTAGAATGGCTCAGATGCTGCAAAACATGCCTAAATCATGATAATAACACCATGTGTCACAGACGGGATAAGGCTCTTATGCTAGACTGCAGCATTTTCACAAAACATTTTTCCTTCTAGATTATCAATATGATCTTTAACAAACTGCTTACATGCAGCTATGTTTTTTTGGAGAGCAGTGGCATGTTCCTACTGGGTCCTCTTGATGATGGATGTATGAACATTAACATGAACAAATTTGAGAGGGGCCTCTAGTTGTTAAGAGTTACCCTGGGTTCATTTGTGATTTTGGAGACTATTGCATGACTAAGCATGTATTGCATACTTTTGGAGTTATTTTTGTTGGTTGATCACTCTTTGGTAGCTTAGCAATGATCCTGGATTCCCTCTATTTGTACGCAATCTGTCTGACTGTGGATTGGTGGAGTCCAAACTTTTCAGAGATCGATTAGTAAGTTTTTCCAGCCTGATGAGCATTAACAATCTCTTTTTTTCTCAGGTCCTCAGAAATCTCCTTTGTTCGTGTCATTAAGCACTTCAACAGAAATCTCCTTTGTTTGTGTCATGAAGCATTTCAACAAACGTGTTATGTAAATCACTTATATAATAGCCTGTTGTTTAAATAAAAGAGGACACACACTCACACTTCATTGTCATGCCATTGACTGAAAGCACCTGACTCTAATTACAGCTTCAAATTAACTGCTAATATATAATAAAGTTAAAATAAAGTTTGCAATTTTTACCACATACAATATAAAATATGGTGTATTGTTTCTCAATAAATAAACAACCAAGTATGAAATGTACTTTTATGACTTCTATGACAATCTGATGATGTGATAGATCATATTCATTCAGAAATTCTTAAGGTTTCACAAACTTTTTGTACTGCTGTAATTTTTGTATGTAAATGAGTTCATACAGTGTACAGTGAGACAAATTTACCAAAACACAAATCAGGAGTGGAAAAAAGTAAAGGAAACAGATACATTAAATGCAAATGATAATTTCATAAACAAAAACATACAACAAATAGTTGAGGGAGGTTCCAAAGGAAAGGGGTTGTGACCATTATCACAGAGTACTCATGCATTTTTTGTGAATTATAATTCATTCCCCTTTGAAACTCCCCTTTCTCTTTTTCCCATTCTTTAGTCTTGCTCTGGGAAATTTTTTGGTAACTGCAAATTTGCACTTGCTCATCTACATACACACCATATTAATCATGAGACTGCCTACAAACATGGTTTATGACTCACCATGCTGTCTGTGGAGAGCGATGATGTAAACATCACTTTAAACAATAGTTGATTATTTGTTCTTGGCTATTATGCAGTATATTGAAGGCTGTACTGCATACTGGGTAATTTTGCTTTTAAGGAGTAAGAATTAGGAGTCATTATCATTAGAGGAATATCGATATTTATATCAAGCTGATGTTAAATGTAATATTTCTAACACATCTGTTCTTCATATAAATCTTGTTCATGGCTGTGTGCCTGTTTGAACTAGATAAGAGGAAAAAATATGTCCTGGGAGTTGGTAAGATGAGCATATATCACTCTGACTGAAAGTGCTTTTACTGCCATTATTTATCAGGTACTCTGACTCAGGATAGCAAACGTAAACCAGGCCACAAAATGAATGTCTTCTCTTGTCAATTAACAGGCTACCTATTGGTCAGTCAGAACATGAGTAGTTAAAGATGCATAGATGCTGTGTGAAGAACTGCTGCTAGCAATTTTTTTAATTGCCTCCCTCTTCTTCTGCTGCAAAAAATTAATATAATTGCTTGCTGATTTTAAGCAATCTACCTGACTGATTCTCTTTCCTTTACCATCAGGCTGTACATGAATGATATGTGAAATGTTGTAGCCCACAATATGCTAGTCAAATGTAGAATACCATGTCATGCCACCATGTCATGTGGGCCCCTCCTAGTTTAGCTCACCCTTTTGTTGTGTAATGTTTTTGTTACTGATGTAACACCAGTGTCAGCACCAGTGCACCAATATCATTATGAGCTGTTAATTGCTGTTATTATGTATAATTTTAATTCTAAATATAATTATATATTATATACTATAATTAATTCTAATTAGCAAATGTATTTTAATCTATATTATTTAGACATATTTCTTTAAAAATGTAAAATTATCTGCTAATGGAATGAAAATGAAAAATGAACGTATGACGTTTGCAATCTAGAGCTGATATGATTTCACTTGCCAAATTATCTATTTTCTTCTGATAAAGAAGTTGTTATTAATGTTTATGATCCTGGTTAACCCTACAATGTCATAAGTCTTAAAGGTCATATCCATGAAAGTTAGCACCTCAACTAGACAAAGAAGTACTCTAAGTTGTGAATATTATTTTAATATTATTAGTGGGCTATCTAGGTAGTTATGTGATTTATATTTGATATTTGACATTGCAGAATATTCAGTTCATAGAGTGGTAGGAGATATTTTTCAAAAATACCCACACAAAAACTGCTTCTAAACATTTTACTCTATATAGACATATTTTTCATTAAAATGTTCAGCATCTTCTTTTACTCTTACTGTTGTAAAATATAGTCTTTAAGCTTCAGCAATTTGTTTGAGTCATGCTCTTCATACTCATCCATTGCACAGTGTTCAGAATTTCATTGTAGATAAAGTTTGGAGTTTCAAAATTTTGTGCTCTAGTTGTTTTATGGTTGTGTTCAGGTTATTATGTGAGGTCCTTTGACTAAAATTTCACGCTTTGTTTGTAGTGATTAATATACTTTTTATACATTATATACATACATGTTGATATGCGTCATACATTGCATTTTTCATATATTATACAAAAATCTTTGTTTCATATATCCTTTATGGTGATTAATGCACACTATACATTACAGCTATATCAATTTCTTCCATTGTTTTATTTTATAATGAAGTCCAACTTCACCCTAAATATATGCAGGAACCCAATGATAGCTTATAACCTGCATTGTTATGTAAGAGCTGTATTACTTGGGATCCAGGAGTTGAGCAGTCTCTTTCTTTAAGACTAGATCTTTTACTCACTTTATCTGTCAGTGTTGTGGATGATCAGAGTATTGCCAGAATTATTCTTGCCTGTATTTCTTCTCGTAAGAGAACCATAGCCAGCTAGGCCTTGCCCCTAGAGACCCTTTTTCTGTGCGGCTTTGCCACCATCCAATCAAGTTCGCCTTTGATTCACCCAGATGGGTTCTATGGACACAGATCAACCAGTTGGATGCACTTTTGATTAGGTAGGAGTGTGACTTCCAGTCAGGCTGGATCTATTTAAATGTAGACATTGTATTCTTTTATCCTTAACTGCACATAATTAACATTCAGTACGCCAAGGTGAGCCTGACATGACAACTTTTCTTCACCATCTCTCACTTATTTTTTATTTATTACCCTTTCACCCAGAGTGATGGGTAGATCTTGAATATCCCAGGATCTGGCTTGCATTTCAGAGCCACAAACCAGAGATTTGGTTCTTTTAATCAGCACGCAGTTCTCAGTGGGGGAAAAATGCAACAAGCCACCTAATTTAGGGCTCCAAATGCCAAAGCTGCAGCCGTGTGTATGTGCGCATGTGTGTGTGTGCGTATGTGTGCGCGCGATAATAACACCATAAAGCAAAAACACCTGACTCTCAGTCTAGATAAGCCACAGCAGGTTGGTGGGTTTGCCTGATTTATTTTTTAATACTGTGTCACGATTAAAAAAAAGGAAAAATGTAGAAAAAAGTCTGAATAGGGATAAAGGATAAAGATGTAATGCTAACCAACAAATCTGATCTACCAAGCCAGTGCGTTTTCAACCTGTAAATAATGGTCATGGGAAGATCCTCTTAACGGGTGTTGCTGTGATGCAGTGAGCTATTGTGCTGTGCTAGACTCTGACCTTGAGAGAACAATGAAGTGCATCATCATGAGGAACCTAAAGGAACCAAAGCTGAAAACAGAGAGGAAGAAATAGGAAGTCAAAGGCCAGTTGTGTTTTGAAGTAGAAGCTAAAGCCAGGGAAGGGAATACTGGAGCAGTTTTTGTGTATATAAATCCTTCTCAGCTAGAGCAGTATGCTAGAAGTATTGTTCAAGGACCCCATACATGGGCATTATTTTTTAATGCAGAAATAGCAAGAATGTTCACTAATACTGATACTGAACTTCTGTTCTAAAAAAATATTCTGTTATGAATTCTCTGTTCACTCAAAGCTATTTTTTAACTACACTTTGATTTCCAGTTTTACAGATGTACCTCAAGTCCTGAGTCAATACATGCAGCTCTTATTCTAAGTCCCTAGTAGATTACAGCTGAACATTGTGACCTGAACTAGTCAGCATGCATTCTTTAGCATTCATTACTTTTTCAACACCAAACATTCTGTTAACAGTAACATAGTCCATTTAAATCAGGATGTAGTAAAGCAAAACATGCACTCACTAGCACACACAAATGCACTCACACACACATGCGTGCATGCGCATAACAAACAGCCATCATAATCAGTCGGCACATTAGCATTGTGCACATTCAGCTAGAAGCGTAACTAAAGTGATATTCAGGAATAGTGTGCTTGTGTGTTTATGTGCTGGAGCCAATCGTGAACTTGATCTTCAACTTCCTATAGAAGATTTTATGTACTCATTTAATATCCTAAAGTTTGTACAAAGTATTTGCTGTGTGTTTAGGGTGACAAAAAGAAGCATTGTGCCACATGCTATATGGCTAACTGTACTACAGTATTAACATCTACCTTGAGTGATCTGGTCAAAGGGGCAGCCAAAAAATGCTTCCCAGCCATTGGCCTTGTACAAACACTGAGACTGCATGAATTGCCAACAAAAATTCTAAACAAATAAGAAAAAACAAAAGAGGGAATTACACATATGCTTTCATCTTTGCTTTGATGATGTAGTTAATTAGCCAGTCTTTGACTGTTGTATGCCATGCATGGAGATTACTATAGGAACTTCCATTATAACTCAAGTGTACCAATATTTTCATACATCCCTAATCACTATACTTGCATATTTGATTCACCACACTTGTCATGCTTTCAAAATTGACCTCTTATCATATTGGTAAAAAAAAAGTGCTCCCATATATCTGATCTATCAAAAATCTTTGCTCTTTTAGCTTATATTGCCACATAAAAATCAGTGCTTTTATGCTGTTTTGAGGTGACGTAGATGCCTAAAGTAAACCAACAATAATTAATTATTATTTTTGTATTTTCCATATTGTGATTATCACGTTTCTATTTAAAGCCTACATGTGGTGGTTTGTAAAAAGACAAAAGTTTCTAATACTTAATATAGAATTGAATACTAATGCAATGAACAAATACTTTTGAAATATTTAGCCCAGACCTATAATTTTGAATTTTGAGTTGTTTTAAACAAATTAGCTGAGTAGTGGCAGTCTCTTTATTCATAAATAGATAGATAGGTAGATGGATAGATAGGTACTTACATACAGTACATACATACATACATACATACATACATAATTAATCCAGATGGAAAGTTTTAGTACCATTAACCACAATATACAAACAACAAACACGCAACATACAATCTATACAAAACTGTACAAATATCAGCACAATAGAAAATGTGCAAATAATATTAAAACTAATACTAAAGTGACAGGTGGCAAAATTTTTGATGCAGGACTGACAGGAACCAAAGTTTTTATGCCTAAAATGACTAAATGATGTTTAGTGCAAACCTAATATAGCTTATTAAGTAATGAGCTTATGAGTTAATAGAAGAGTTGTACACAAGAGTGAAGAGGTATCATCAGGCTCCGAAATCCTCCTCACGCTGCCTCTGAAGGGAAGAGTTAAATAGTCTAATGGCTCTGAGGCCAAAGGATCTTTTGTCCATACTGCAGTTAAACAAGCTTCTCTGTTTGATTCTGGAGGAGTTTAGTGGGTGGTGTTCATTGTCCATGACATAGTGCATAGTGATATTTTGGTGCATTTCCTTTATTTATTACCTTTGAATGTGTGAAGTTGAAGTGAAGAAGAACTGAAAGGAGCAAGGTTCACCTCAGTTCGGTGCCTTCATATTAAACCATGTTCTTAATGATGTCAAGGCCTTGTTTGTGAATTTTAACATAACCCAGGCCTCCTCCTTTCTGACAACATATAGAAAGGGAAAAATTGCTTCTACATTTGTGTAAGTTACATACATAAAACCAGCTCACTGTCCAATACGTTGTCCATCTCAAGCATATCACCTTCTCTGTTGCTTCTTTTGACCAAAACCCATCCAGGTTGCTATTTCTCATCTGCTTGTTTAATGTCCAGGTGCACACCCACCAAAGCATGCTACACAAGTGCCCTCATTTAAAGGCTAACCACTTGGGACTGGCACATAGCCCTCCATATTTAACCTCAGTGGGAGCTCCCAAATGAGCGAAAGAGCTTTTCTAAAAATATGGGCTCTGTTGTGTGAAGAGCAACCATCTGCTTGTCTGTTCTTGATGTGCCAGATCTGCTGCTGGTCCCGTATCAGCTTTAGGAGATTCTCACATGAAGGTTGGATCCTGGCCTTAATTTAACACAGCACTGCACATGATGAGCTATTGTGTATGTATGGAAAAAACACTTTTAAAGACATGCCCTGTGTACTGTGAAAATGACAATAAACCTACTACTACTGATTAACGCATACATGCATGCAAATGATCAATAGACCTTTTAAATTCTCAAATGTATGTACACACACATACCTTTCCACTGTTTCCAGTGCAATTTACTCCTGGTTCACCAAGAGGACTCATCCTAAGACAGTACTAAATCACTGGTGTTTTCTCTTTTTTCTGCTTCCTGCCTTAATTCTCTCTCTCTCTCTCTCTCTCTCTCTCTCTCTCTCTCTCTCTCTCTCTCTCTCTCTCTCTCTCTCTCTCTCTCTCTCCTTTTTTCTTTCTCTTCTTTCTTCTTTCTCTTTCTCTTTTCTGGCTTTCCCTGCCTTTAACTTCCACACATGACTGACTCCGGTCACTCAAGCAGAGCACAGCATATCCCGAGGCAGTCTGGGAAATGTATTCTTTTTCTTAGGGGATTGGTAGTGTATGCTCTGGTTTAGGGAATTCACAGCCTGTGCACTGTAATTATGGTGGTGGTGGCTTCCCATTGTGAATGTGACGTGTAGTAATGGGGGAAAATCGATGTTTCGCTCCTACTGTGGTTGGGATGCAGCAGTCCAAACAAATACACACACACACACACACACACACACACACACACACACTGTATAGAAACAGCCAGGCATTGACAACAGTGATGCGCTTTGGTTCCTTGTTGCCTTGTTTGGCTGCTTGTTTACATGCTGCTGAAGTAATTGTAGTCCACCGTCCCTTTTAGTGAGAGTGCTGCTAGCTAACAGCTTCACTTAGCCTGAATCAATTCTAACAGAGTGATCAAACCAGCTCTGGCCTAATGAGGAGTGAGAGCCTATGCAGTAAATAAGCCATAACAAACAGTCTCTCTCTCTCTCTCTCTCTCTCTCTCTCTCTCTCTCTCTCTCTCTCTCTCTCTCTCTCTCTCTCTCTCTCTCCCTCTCTCTCCCTCCCTCCCCCCTTCTCTTTATCCCTGTATCTCTGTCTATATGAATGCTCATTCCTCCTAGCCCTACATCCTATCTGTTTTTCTCTCTCTACGCTTGGTGCTGGTGTAAATGCACGGCCCTAGGACAGGAAACTGCCTCTAATGGACCTCAAATGAATATTGTGGTCCGGTCGCAATCCAGCCTGCGGCCCCTAGCAACAGGGACATGAGGGGGTCTATGATAATGGACCAAGTGTACCATACACATGTGCATGCTGACCTATCCTCTCTGATCTCAAAAAAAAATCTTTTACTGTCTCTTTCTGTTTGTCTGTCTTTTTCTTTCTCTCTCTTTCTTTGTTTCTTTTAATAATTTTATTTTAATATTTCTTTTTTCCTTGACTCACTCATTAACTTGACCATTTTCCCTCCCAGTCTTTCTGTGACTGTCTTTCTCTACCCTCTCCTACTTTATCTTTTCATTCTTCTCTCTACCTTTCTAACTTGCCTACTTCTCTCTTTTCCTTTCTCATATCACTGCCATTGTCCTACCCTCTTTCTCTTCCTTTCTCCCATCACTGTCATGAATTCACTCTCTTGTCCTACCACTCTTTGTGGCATTTTTCTCTCCCCCTCTATCCTTGCCATCCTTTCATTTCTGTTCTTTCTTACTTCCTCTGTTCCTCTCTCTTTTAAACCTCTCTTCTTCTTTTAACATTTTCCCCTTCCTCTTTTTTCTTCTCGCTTACACACACACACACACACTCTCTCTCTCTCCCACTCTCTCTCTCTCTCTCTCTCTCTCTCTCTCTCTCTCTCTCTCTCTCTCTCCCACTCTCCCACTCTCACTCTCTCTCTCTCACTCTCTCTCTGCTCTCTCTCTCTCTACCCTCTTTCTTCTGGTCTCTTTAATTTCCCCTAGTTCAGTTTCCTCAGCCCTATTTACCACCTTTTTTACTTGACTCTTATTACCTTTTCTCTTTTCATTCTTCCTCTCCTTTCCTTTTAGTTCATCCCTCATTCTTCTGCTACCTCCCGTCTTCTCCACATTTGAGAGAATGCCAAGGAAGGGTGAGGGAAAAAAAACAGAACAGAGGCCCCTTTAAAACTCCTTTTTATTCTTTCCCTTTTCTTTCCTTCTCTCTTTCTTTTGTCCTCACCTCCCTCAGCATTTTCTTTTTCCCCTCCCACCACCCTTTTATCTCCTGCTGTTTTAAAAACTCCTTCCCTCCATTTTGTTGCATCTCTCACACTCTGCCTCTCCTCCAAGTACCTCTTTTCATCCTTTTACCCACCCTCCCTGCTCGTCTTCTGCAGGTCAGGTGCAGGCGGCATAAATGTTGGCTGTCAATAATTTAATAAGAAGGGGAGCGCTCCCTCTCCATCTCTTAAGCAGCTGACTGAATAATGCATGGCTTGAAATGCTGAGCAGGGCTGCCGTTCCCAGCCTGGCCTTTTGTAGGTGAAGCGATCAAATGAATGTATGTGTAAATACCTCGACAAATGTACACAAACACACAAGCCCAGGGCAGAGTCTCTCACACACACAAGCACACGTTCTGAATGTGAACACAGAGATTATGAGGAACAATTCATGTCTGTAAAATAGAGGTAGGTGTGTAGGTGTGCGTGCATCAGTAGCAGATCTGCAGTCTGTGTCATGCACCCATAACCAACTATGCAGACTCCAGAATATAATAATATTTTTTGTAAAATACTAAATTATCATTTATCTGGAAAAAATGTTTTGAGTAATTTATGGAAATTTGCTTTTTAAAATAACAGCTGATAACATGTCTTACTCTACCAATCTCCTTGTAGACTTTCCGTGGAACCATGCATCATCATTTACTAAACGATGTTGTAATATAAACAATGTTGTAATATTTAACCCATATGTTGAAAAGGCTAGTTCTGTCTCTGGTGGATGTGTTTAGGATTGTAAGTGTTTTAAAAATGTGAGAGAAGAGATTAATAATGTTAATTTTTTAAACATGTGTTGAATTTACCAAATGTAGACCCTAAGTATGTTTACATGCACATATTAGCCCAGTTAAATTCTTTCGTAGGCTTAGAAAGTGGATTGAACCAAGACATTCACAAGCACTATACACTAGGTTATAGTCTTTTTAACAAAAGGTGGGCTTCCATTAACCTGCTTAATATGCAGTTTGAAATGAATTAGAAAGTAGTTTTTCAGGTTATTCAACAAGGGCCTTTTAATGGAAAAAATAAGTAGCATAATAGCCTGCTTTTTCAGTTACATTTGTAATTAATTACATTTGTTTTACTTCAGCTATTTTATTTTCCTCCGCAATGTTCATTGAACTCCCGAGTAGACTGTTGGATCTGACTGTCTGACACAGTTTAAGTTTATTAAGCCCCACATTTGAATCAGAATTCTTGCTCTCTTTGTTTGCATACAGTTTATCAAGAAGGGGAGTGAGAAAGGTGTTGACCAGTGGTATCTATATTTGCGAATATTGACAACTCATATTTGTAGCATGTTATTACAAGCCCCATTTCTGGAAAACCAAGAATGTGGGGAACTTTTATTTAACTGGGAAAAAAAAAGAATAGATTTCCTGTGTTTTCACTGCTCATGTATTTTGTAACAAAAAAATATTAATTACTGCAGCTACACCCTTAATCTAATTCTGATCCTGGGCTTCAATATGGATACTGTAGCTACTCTTACCAAGAACACGAAAATCTCAGATTATTACCTTATCACCTGGTCCAAAAGAGCTGGATATTCTAACTGAATGTTAGATTTAAAAAGCATTTCAGAATTTAGCAAAAAAAAAAATGCTTGTTTGATGATACAACAATAAATCAATCGTGCACCTAAAGGAACATGTAGGGAAATTGGAGTATAAATGAAAAGTTAGAATCGTTCCACTAGAATCGTCAAGCTAGCTTGCTAAACATCTTGCACTTATTGAATGCTACTAAAATAATGCAGACACCTGCAGCCTAAAGTTGTTATGATTTTATGACCTTTCTTAACAATAAAACTGATGCCATTAGAGTGGAAATTCAAATACGGCATTTAAGCCTTTGCCTATTGTCCATCTCAAATGATTCAGATGTAGTTAAAGTTGCTCACTCAATTCAGACTATACAAGCTTACTAAAAGAAGTCTGCTCACCCCTCACTCAGCCTTGGGTGTATGCCAAAAGCTTTTAAACTAGCTAGTCGTTAAGCCCCTGATCAAGGAACCCAGTTGTGACCCATGTAAGCTATCAAATTACAAAACTTTAATCACCTTTTTATATCCAAGATCTTAAAAGGTTGTGGCCAAACAGCTGTGCTCATATTTGCACAAATTCTCTGCTATCAGGATGTTCCACTCACCCTAAGGAGGCTACAATTAGTCCAAAGGGCCCTTACCATAACTAGGAAATGTAATCATGTTGGCTATATATAATCAGAATTGCATTAGCTTCTGGTGAAAATCATGAATTGATTTTAAAACATATAAACTTATAAACCCCTACATGGCTTTGACCCTAAATACTTTGTGAACGTATAATTCATTACAAACTCCCATTCTTCCTTATAGCACTAGGTGATCGGTGTTAACTAGTTCCCAGAATGCTGAAAACTACTGCAGAGGAGGAGCCTTTTATACAAAGCCTCCAGCCTCTGGAACAGTCTTTTTAGTTTATTTTCCCCAGTAGATGAAAGTGAAAATAACTTTGTCATTTTGAAAAAATTATTTGTCATTTGTGAATACACCACAACAAAAAATGCGTTTAACCCATCTATGTAGGGAGCAGTGCTTGAGACTGTACCTTGCTTGCCTCAGTGGTACTTGTACTGGTCTAGGATTTAAACCGGCAACCTTCGGGTTACAGGGGCAACTTCGTAACCGTTACACCATCACTGCCCCAGAGTCGGGATTTCATGGATTTCATGGCTTCCAGCTAGCTTGTATTTTTGAACATATCGTCCACTACACTAGGGCACTAGGGCAATTTAGCCAGATCTACTTTCATTGAAATTTTCACCCGGCTTTTACTTTTGACCAGATCATCTTCCAGATCACCTTCCCCTAAATTAGTCAGGCTTCCTGACTAATTTAACTGCCATTGATTACGTCCACGTGCCCCTAGCTATAAATGTTATAGACCTTAACTGATGCCACCTTTATAAACTGCAACAGTTTTTATGTGTTTTTTCTATGCCCTTCACCTCCTTCTCTAGGTTTTTTCATCCAACTTAAGGAGTTGTCATTGAATCGATCACATTGGCTTGCTCATTATGGGCCCAGACCCAGATTCTGTAAAGCTATATAAACTGAATAGAATTGAATACATATTAAATTTGCTTTAAATTTATTAGATTTAATTCAGTTTGATGTCATTTGACATGGCATCAGTGTGTATATCATCTATATAGTGTTTAACATTTTAGCACCCTACCTTAAAACACGTTTCTTTCATCTGTTTAGGTTTAGGTGTAGTAGCAAGAGCCACCCAAGAATTTGCTATGTTATTTTAGGGAGATTTTGGTTTAATATTGAGATTAATATAGATAATACGGGTTAACTTAGGTTTCAGTTGGGATATATGAGAATTGTACAGGCTGACAACCCTTGTACACATGCGTATGTCTCTGTATAAAGTATCACTGAGGGAGAAAAGCTGTTGCCTCCATTTCAGAAATGTCTCTCTTGGGGTGTAAGAGGATGGGTTTTGCTACACGCACATACACCAGTACACACACACACACACACACACACACACACACACACACAGAAACACACACATATTTTCTCAAGGGGACTGGAGATCGGGCTTCTCTGGCTGCTTCTGCTGTTTCAGTCCCCCGTGGGGAAAAACGGTGAAGGATTGCAGCCAACACACACACACACACTCACACACACACACACACACACACATATATATACATAGACTCATAAACACACTTGTATCGCACACACAGTAGTTGCATCATATGTTAACTTGCAGTTTCTTCCACAGTTCACATTAATTCCCTCAAGTAAGGAAGTGCTGTAGGGCATGTATGGATTCATGTATGAACACAGACATACATGCGTGATTATGAAATGTGCTCATAGATTTCATGTGTATGTAGAGCTGAATCCCAAAGTCTGAAACCTCTAGAGAACATATTTCTGTTTTGCATTCATTTAATTGAATCTAATTAAGTGCAATTTTATTATAAATATAATATAATGATTTTTGTGAAAGTTAGAGTAATTTTCCCCCTTTTGCTTTAATGACTGCATATACTCAAGAAGTAGATCAAATATTGTCACTATGCACTGCAAATGGAAGGGGTGACTCCTAAAATCTGACCTTTCTGTTCAACGTCCTTAATACAGTTAATATCACAAATGTGCTCACATTAAAATTGAAATAGAAATTGTGTAGAATTTTGGGTATACATATGTTTTTTATGATTTATTTAAAGAAGAAATATTCTGTAGTATAGAGTTTGTAATATTTCTAGGTGCCTTGATGAATGTACAGAAAAGGAAATATTAATGGAAATGCTGGACATGATCAAGAACAATGATGTGAAGAGAAGAGAGACATGGCAAAGACAGGAAATGGTTTGTGATATGATGAGTAGTACAGCAGAGTTGTAACACAGGTCCACTTTTCAAAAGATGAACTAGTGGATAAAGGAAAAAGATGAAAGGAACATAGCTGAGAAACCCAAAAGATGAAAGAGTAAAAAGTGAAATGAAGGACGCAGACAGATAGGCTTGAGGAGGAATGATCGAGATGAAAGCGAGACAGAAAGAATGCCAAGGGACGGCAGGGAGTATGGCATGACCTTGCGAGACATGGCACCGGTGGGAGAGAGAGAGAGATAGAGACAAAGAGAAGGCAGTGAGAGACAGAGAATGAGTGAAACGAGCGAGACGGTGAATCAGTTTGCTGGGTGTCTGTTTGATAGGCAGCAGAGTGAGGGGCACAGACTCGGGCTGTGTGCGTCTGTGTTTGAAACTTCTACTCCTCATCCAGATCTGAGGGTGGGCCCCCTTTGCATTTCTCTCTGGCAGGGGGTGTGTGAGTAAAAGCTAAAGAAACTGAAAGGGGTGAGATAAAGAGAGGAAGATTACAAGGTAGGGAGAGGCAGCAGGGAGTTAGGCCCACAGAAAAGAGGCCAATGACTCAGAGGGTGTAATAAAGCAACGTTAGAAAGGGAACGTGTGATATTTAGAGACGAAGAGGGAAGCCTCTGTGCCACTGTGAGCTAGCTGAAGCAGATGAAAAAACTGTGGCATGAGAAAAGGACAGAATAAATGAGAGGGGCAAGGTGGCCTGAGTATAATCTTTGTTCTTGGGCATTTGGCTCAGGTCATGGTATGTGCAGAGCCTGTGGATTCAGATGTATATATGTGACTAATGGTCTTCTTTAATATGGTATATCATCACTGCATCTGTAAGCAGCATCAGGGTCATGCAGTGTGTGTGGGCTACAACAAGCTTGACCTCTCCTTTTCTGACCATACCTCACATTTGTTTCCCTTTTCCACTCTATTTCTGTGTGGCACATAACTCCTATTCATAATTATATGCTCTGTGGTTAACAGGCTTCAAACTCCTCATTTATCATGGTGATTTGTGAGGTGTAAGAAAATCACAGTCAGTCACTTTGTTTTTTAAAGCCAGCAACCTGGTGCTTTTTTCCCACTTTAGGAAATGCCTGCTAAATTCATACTCGCAGCCTCAGCTCAGTCTGAACAGAACTCCCTGTAAGTACATTATGAATCCGCCAGCTGAGCATGTGAAGACTATGCTTTGGCACGGCGAGCAACGCACCCTCCTGTGAAATTCTCGACAGGGCAGAGACAACCGCTGTGCTAATTATTTTCTCTCCTTGTCGCTTTCTTTAAAAAAAAACTGCAACATCACCGTCCTTTCAGCCTCTGCATGTATGTGGTGGCAGCAAAGCTTGAGGTGAAGCAGCACAAGAAATATCCCAGGAATGCACTGTGTCACGTGGTCGAGGTCAGCGGTCTGACGGGGTTAGAAGTTCGACATTTCAGAAGATGAGTGAAAGGTTTTGAATCTGGGAACTTGATAAATTAAATTGGAGGATATTTCTGAAAGTCTCTCATAGTTCGTTAGCCTTTGTGGACATAAAATGCTTTGACGCATTCTGTTTTCGAGTCTCAACAGATGCCCTTATTGTTGTAACCTGTTATATCGAAGTGGGACCTTTCCAGGGTAGCCTTTATCTGATCTTAATTTTTGACTTTTAGTGTTACTGTTTTAGATGAAGTTGGTCTTTCTGTAATTCTTTTGTCTTTTTGAAGAAGTTGAAACCCATAATTATTTGATTATATTTATAGTTATCCAGTCCTTGAAGTCGATGTGCTAGAAGCAGGAAAAATGGCGGGGGGGCGAGTATAAGGATCTGAGCTACTTTGACAAGGGCCTTATTATGAGTCAGAGCATCTACAAAACACCAGTTTTTGTGGAGTGTTCCAGCTATGCACTAGTTAGCACCTACCAAACGTGGTTCAAGGAAGGACAACTGGTTAATCTGTGACAGGGACATGGGCACCCAAGGCTCACTGATGCATGTGGGGATTGAAAGCTAGCCCGTCTGGTCCTATCCCACAGAAGATGAAAAATGAAATGTATCAGATTCAGTACCCTCTGTTAGACTTTCATGATCTTAGGTGTGCTTTCAAAGAATGTGGTAGTGATACAGGGTGTCAAATTTGGTTTGAGGTTTGAACCTTTTGCCACAAGAAATTGGCTGTTCAAGCATGATTTTTTCATTGACATTATTCACTAGGTGCAATAAGTGTTAATGAGCTAGTGCCATGCCTTTTCTTGAGGTCATCTTACCTTACAAATGTCATGCTGGTGATGCCAGCATGAAGGGACATGGGTATCTAGGAATGAACACCTTTTATTCTGTAGCAGCCATGTAGAGCTACAGTTTTGCATGTTTTATATGCACTGGTATGTGATCTTGTCAACCAAAAAACATTATATGACCACTTTGATTATACTACTTGGAGAAAGCAAAGAAAAAGATCTAATCCTTAGCAGCATTCACATTTCATAAGATAACTTTTATCTATACATATTATGTTTGCTCAATATCTAATGAGTAATTTTTCAAATTATTTATTTAAATGGTATCAAAATTGGAAATAAAATTAAAGATAAGATAAACCTTAGGCTATACAACGCTATTAGATTTAAGGCTTAAATTCATAAGCATAAGAATCCTTCAAGTGTGGTGCATTTTCTTAGTGCCTTTGTTTTATTTGAAAGTCAAGATGCTGGCATGTGTGTTTTCCTTAAGTAAAGCATATCAGTGGTGTGCGGCTGCACTAGCAGTTTAATAAAGTGCTGGCATAATATTAAATTTACATCATTGCCGATAGCCGAAACAGTGCTGGAAAATGACTTGAGAGAGAGAGTTATATTTGTACAAGTGCAAATTTCTTGTCATTACCCAGAAAGAGGGTCTCTGATATTGTCCATTATGAATAACGCTAATGGCATCTAAAAAAAATGAAAGTACATTTGAATGTCATTGTTATACACTGACCAGCCAGAAAAAATTCAAACCACTGACAGGTGAAGTAAATATGATTGCAGTTCGTAAACTTGGTTTGCTGGAAGCAGGAAAAATGAGCAAGTGTAGAGTTCTGGGTGATTTTGAAAAAAAGTCAAATTATGATGTCTACAGTGGGCACATGAGCATCAGAACTGAACCATGGAGTAATGAAGAAGGTGGCTTGGCTTGATGAGTCACGTTATCTTTTACATAATTTGGACAGCAGGATATCTCACTTTGTATGTGTGCACAGCTGCTAAAGACAAAGTTACCTTTGACATGCAAAATTACTAAAAAAAAAAAAAAAAGACGTTCATGCATGACTTGAGGAACATGACACATTTAAGGTGTTCACTTGGCTTCCAAATTCCTCTGATGTCAAACTGAGAAGTACTGGACAAACTACTTTAGTTCATGGAGTTCCCGCATTGGGTAACACTTTACTGTAGGGTACCACTGATAACATGACATGTACGTAAGCCTTTTATGACAACTAACATTAACCTACATAGACATTAATAAAGGTTTATTCCAACAAGCATCCATTGTCATTATACTTTCTGGGGTGAAACTGATGAGAATTGCTGATGACGTTTGTTGGAATACACTTTCATAAATGTTAGTGTAGGTTAATGGAAATTGTCATAAAAGTCTTACGTACATGTCATACAATCTTAGAAACGCTACCCTACAGTAACGTCTTACCCTGCATTGTACCGTACAGGACTTAAACAATCTGCTGGTAATATCTTGGTGCTAGATTCCACAGCACACCTTCAGATGATATGTGGAGCCCATACCTCGAGAAATCAAAGTTGTTTTTGTGGCACGATGGGGACTTTCACAGTATTAGATGATTCTTATGTTGTGGCTCATCAGTGTATGTAATGGAGAGAAGATATTGGTTGGGGGGAGGGTGGATAATACATTAAATGAGATTTAAAATGGATGTAAGTTGTGGTAAATCCGCAAAATATGGAATGGGCATGAGAAATGAACGAAGGGTTAAGATGGCAAATGAGAACGAAGAGGGAGCTGATATGCAGCATCTCTCTATGTCTTATTCTGTGGTGCTGGTCTGACAGGTCATTATGCTTCTTCAGGGGGAAATTCTGCTTCACTGACTGACTCACATCAGGAATGGCCTTCATATTATTGCTGTAAGCGCAGCAACACCCAAATACAGTCGCTTAAACCCACAGACTAGTTTAAAGTTTTAGTTAAAGTTTTAGTTTTTTACCACTCACCCTGTCTTTGTGTTTTGATATATGTTTAACCTTTTATCAATGTGTTGTTTCTACTAGGGAGATTTAAGAATTAACATGTTTTTAAGAACCTTTAAAAACATAAATTCTCAGAGGAAGGAAACACATATACAGTGGTGTGAAAAACTATGTGCCCCCTTCCTGATTTCTTATTCTTTTGCATGTTTGTCACACAAAATGTT
>JBBPDA010000138.1:269706-289493 GCA_037974385.1 Arnoldichthys spilopterus
CTCTCTCTCTCTCTCTCTCTCTCTCTCTCTCTCTCTCTCTCTTTCTCTCTCTCTCTCTCTCTCTCTCTATCTCTTTCGTTTTCTCTCACTCACTCGCTCACTCTAAAAGTGTGGTGGCTAAGTATAGTGGTTAAGGGTGAAAGAATAAGTAAGATAATGTGATGACTCAGAAGTCAAGCTGCTGATGATAATTATTATTATTTCAACAAAGACTCTTTGTCACTCTTTGCTGCACCCCTTTCTTGCTCACACGTGTCTCTGAGACACTGTGTTTGTATGGGAGTGAAGTTTCTCCCGTTCAAAAAGGTCTTGCTGCCCTTGATTGACAAGTACAGAGAAAAAGACAATAGGCAAATAATAGCCTAATTTGTGTGTAATTTTGAGAGGAAGCAAGGGAGAGGGAGAGACAAAGCAAGAGACTGTGGCAGTACTCTAAAATAAAAAAAGCTTAAAGTGCTCTTAGCTGTGTGCAATAAAGATCAACAGGATAGGTGTACTGCTTTAACTTGAGGTGCACACAGCTTGGGTATGTGAGTCACAAAAACATGATAAGGCCACAGTAGTTGGCACAAGCATCTTGGAGACATTCTACACCTTGGAATTTGGAATACAGAATAGGGTGTTTTCACTAAAACGGCATACTATAAGACTGGAAACAACAAATAAATTAATAGAATGCTTGTGACTAGAAAAAAGAGCAACAAAAAAGACTTGAATTAAATATGAAATAATGCTAAAAATGTACTTTCATTTTTATCAAAGGATATTTGTTGTTTCCACCCTTTCACCTAGACAGATTTGCACTGGTCAAGTGTAACTATCCTTGCTAGACTTAGCAATAATGCCAATAAAGAAGACAAAACCACACCTATAATATTGATGTGTTGTTATGGGATTTCTAATAGTTTGTTAATGTTAAGCTAAAAGTAGTGCACATTAACCTTTTTGGCTGTTGTAGATTAAACATGGCAATTTAAAGCTTGTAAATGTATTTTGAATATTTTATTTAAACCCTGTAACTGACAGTATTACTTTCTTTGTAGCAGATTTATAGTGATTCTTTAATTAAAACTGTCATTGTTTTCCATTTGTAACAAGTTATAGAAACCTGGTCAGGCTGCTCCTCATATTCAGTCAGCTTACTTAACTATGTCTACTTAGAAACTACAAAAATATAATTGAAATTGAAATGAAAGTAGTTTAAATATGTCAAACATGATAATTATGTTATAATAAATTACAGACTTCAAATCAAAACACTTTCTTTGAAGCACTGGAAGGCTCTGAGGGTTCCCCACTGGCACCTTGGTGATGAATAATCAACTGACTGCCAGTCATTTTTAATTCAATTGCATTTTTATCAATCCCATTTTCATCATTTGGTTTTAGTTCTTTCCACCCTTGGTAACATATGGCTTTCCTAATGCGTCTTTCAGCTGAATTTTCACAGGCCGAGACAGACATGCTCTTTTATCTACACTATGTTGAGTCCAAAGCACAGAAACAGTTTTTCGTCAAACAAAATGAGAAATTATGTGCCTAGGGCATGCACTGTCACACAACGTCCACTTCTGATAAATGCCTGTTGCTAATATTTGTTAATATTGTTCTACACCTGACACAGTCACATGAGCAAAGAATCCTTCAATTGTTACTGAATTAGGGGGCGAGAGAGAGGATAAAGCAAGATTAATTCCCTCCTTCCACAAGGCCTTGCTTCACCAGTGGTATGTTCCTTTTCATAGTTTTCTCTCTCTCTCTTTCTCTCTTATCCCCTTGTCATTCTCTTTCTGTGCTCCCTGCCACTCATCTCTTCCTCTGGGAGACAGAGGACCTTCTAAAAAACCTTCTGTCCTCTTCTCCTCTTCTTTCCCTTGCTCTCCTTCCATACTACCCCCAAGCTCTCACTTTACCTCCTCTATACTCCCTCCCTTGCTCCTATTAATAAATGATTCAACAGAGCATTCATTTTACTGGTTTAGCTAGGCAATGCACATCTTAAAAGCATCACTGCTTTTAACATAGAAGCCAGAAGGATGACAGTGGCCTGTTATTGTTTGATAACTCTTTTCCCACTCTCAATTTTTCTCATTAATTAACTGGATGCTTATCTCAGGGTCCTCAAACAAAGGATCAGTGAAAGCCCAAGTTGCATTTAAAAATATGTACATCAAGCTATGGCAGAGTAATGAAAGTGTAGAAGACAACAGAAAAAATGTTGACAGCCAGCTGACATTTCCGAATACCTGTTTACGTACACAAGAAACTTTATTATGTGTTTTTGATTGCAATGTCTATAAGACACAGTTCACATGTATAATATTTACTCACCTTCCAGGTAAATGTAATATAGCACTGAAGTGTGTAAATAACTCACAGTACGGGTGGGTCAGGCTAAAGTAAATGACTAATTTCCCCAGATAACAATTTTTATTACATAATTATTTTGCATAACACACAGTTTTTGTACTGGATAACATATTCATGCATTTTCTAAGTATTTTTCTGTGATATTTCAGTATACAATAATAGTACTTTTAATGAACATACACTGAATGTGTATGAACACCACAAAATATTTTATAGGAAAATGAAAAATGGAATGTGCTTTTTGCAAATCTCATTTCTGTCAGGTACACAATGTAATCTTCACAAGTCACCTAATACATTGTGTGCATTTCTACATTTCAATTATGCCAAAAGTGTGTAAATAGTAAATCAGATTTTAATGTACAATAATATACTATATCAATCATATAAAAATATAACTGTGTAATATTATCTTAAGCAGTTTTTAAGAATGTTAAACTGTGTCCTTTGCTCTACAGACCAAATGTCACAAATGTTAGAAAGCTTTCAAAGAATGTGACAGTTATACAGACTTTCAGTGTTTGTGGGTTATAAAAGATTAAATGCATTTTTGCATTGACATTATTTATTATTTAGTGCTAGTCAGCAAATGAGTTGTAATAAACTAGGGTGCAAATTTTGTTCTTTTTGGCCAAACGATTTGTATACCAAATGCCCAAAAAAGCACTTTGTGCAACTCCAGTTCAAGGGATCCAAGCATGAGGGGACATGCCCACCTAGGGACAAAAACCTCTTCTGCCAGTCATGTGGGGCTTCAGTTCTGCCAAGTTCCATGTAAAAGTCTAAGTATATGATATTACTGACCAAAAACTGGTGAAAAAAAAAATTAGATTGTGTGTGTGTTTGACAAACACTGCATCCATTATTTATTAGCTGGCAACTCTGCAAACAGACTTACAAAGCTTACATTTGTCCATAATATAGATTACATTTTTTTCTTGTGTTGTGTGTTCTTTAAATAACTATTAAAATGGTTTTATAGTACCACAAGGGTTCCACTGTTGTTACCTTTCAAATGACCTTTTTGGTGTTAGAAAGTTAAGAATGAGAGTAGATTCTCCCTCCTGTGCTGCAGTTTTGGGTTTAAGAAATGTAGAAGAATGGAGCTGGAGTACGACCAGGCCCTGAGGGGAAAAACTAGAACATTCCAAATGGTGGCAAGTTACATGTTGTATTGTGTGTTTACAGTGGAATTAGCATTTGTGATGTTCTAAATTCTGTTAATGAAAATGATCTCTTCTTCTGTGTTTTTCTATTCTCTCTCTCTCTCTCTCTCTCTCTCTCTCTCTCCCTCTCTCTCTCTCTCTCTCTCTCTCTCAGTCTCTTGCTCCCACACTCTCAAGCTGTTTTTATCTTGTGGAAGTCCTCATCATTTATTTATCAGGACAACTTTACTATCATCAATAGCAAATGCTTCCATTTAAACTCTGATATCCATGCTACAGCAGCACAAATGCCATGGGAAATAATTTTTTTTGGGGGGTGGTGGGGGTGGTTTAGAGTTAGAGGCTTCATCAACCAGGAAAAACAGACAAACGTTCAAACAGCACAATGAAAATGACTTGGCTGAAGTCCAATCATGTATTATTCTGCTCAACTCTCTCTACCTCATTCTCTCCTCCACAACAGAAATGAATTATTGACAGCTAGCAGCTTGTGATTTGGTTGAGATCCTGTGGATAAGTATTTACTGCAGGTAAAGTGTGTGTGTGTGCGTGTAGCAACGAGCACGTGTTTCGTTCTAAACACCCAACACGATTTATTTTTTTTTATTTTGACCATCAGCCAAATCTTCTCTGATTTTGCAGATGTTTGCATGTCTTTGTGTGTGTGCGTGTGCGTTTGCGTGTGCACATGTGCGCGCGCATGAGCGTGTATGTGTGCGCGTGTGTATCTGTGTGAGTAAAATTTCTTTGATTATGTACCGAGCACTGAGGTGATTTACAACCAGCCTATTGTGTGCTTCAATTCAAGCACCACCTTATGCTGATTGAATGAATGTAGACATAGAAGAGTTATGCTTTCAGTAGCCACAGTGTCCCCTGTGTCCAGCACTGGTATTACTCTCTGTATCTTGCTCTGAACAAACACAGAATCCCCCCCTTAACTACTCTCTCCCATCATCTCTCTCTCTCTCTCTCTCTCTCTCTCTCTCTCTCTCTCTTTCTCTGTGTGTCTTTCTGTATTTGCTCTCAAACTGTTTTTATCTATTTTTTCCTTGCATTTCAAGGGTGCTTTATTAGCGTGACAATGTTTCAATATCAGCACTGCCAAAACATGCAAATCTCTGTCTGCTTTCTTCTCTCCTTCTAAATCTCTCTCTCTCTCTCTCTCTCTCACTCTCTAATCAGTCACTGTGAATGCAGCGGGGAGGATAATTTTAGCGTGCTCACCCCAACAGCAAGTTGGGGGGAGGGTGTGGGAATAAATAAATAAATAAAATATAAAAAAAGCTGTCTCTTGATGTGTTTAAATGTATTACTGCGCTGGGCAAATAATAGAGTAGAGGATATACAAACCTTTAGCCAGATTACTGACCAAGGGTTACTAAACCACATTACTGATTTTTTAAACTGGAACTGAGATGGTAAGATTAAATAGCACACGCACACATATCTATGCAATATTGACGCATTTCTTTGAATTCTAGGACAGCCTGTTCTTCTCTCCTGCTGCTCTCTCATTAAACTTTACACGGATGAAAAATGCAGACACAAACACAATGAGAACTGCTCAGAGATATAAACATGCACATACATTTATTTATGCAAATATATTACTGCAGCTTGAACACTGTGTGGGCCTTTGTAATCCTTCTCATAGCAAAGGGTAAACTAGCCCAGGGATCAGTGACAGGGGGCATCATCGGTGGCATCATCGGCGCCGTGGTCATTCTGTGTCTGATCGGAGCAGGGGTGGCCATTTACCGCAAGCGCCTGCAGAATGCTGAAAACGGAGAGTGAGTGTGAACACACATACAGCCTATACACCTTCTAAGCATATTTTTCTTGCTCACTCTGTTTCTGTGAATCATTTTCTCTCCCTCTCTGATCTAGAACCTCCGATCTATTTTCGTCTCATCCCTTTTCCATGCATTCTAATTTGCACCTCCACGGTATGGCAATGTAGCATAATTACAACTAACCTGACCCTTGTGTTTCTTATGCAATCAGTGGGCCGCCTAAGCACAAGCCACCTCCCCCCATGAAGACTGGCAGCTCAACTGAGATGGTGAGCCAACGCTTCTCATTGAAGACTGGATCAGTTTTTGGATCAGTGCCATTGCCATTACATTTCCCTGAAGAACCCGTTAAGGGATGTTTCTTGAAAGAACCATTTTTGTAAATTAAATGTGTGTGTGAAGAACCTTCACGTAATGCAAATGGTAGCTTTAAGCCAAAAGTTGAGTATAGAAGGCTAAGGAAAAAAAAGCTGTTTAGTTGTGCCCATACTTTTAGTGTTTATGCACATCATGTGAGTTAAGCAGTAGAACACAATAGGCATCATGAATAAATGAACCAAAGCCATGACAGCCATGATGTTATTTGCAAGCTTGAGTGTTTTATCTCTTTTATACAGCAGTTTTGCAAACACAGCTTTGGTTGAGTGGGTGCTTTTAATCAGGTGGGGCGTGGGATGTTGCACGATGTGATGCAGAGTAGAGCCCCAAATCATATTTCCTGTTGATTAGACATATTTTCCCATTCCTCCAAAGGTAGATAGTGAGACGTAATGAATACTTGTAAGGATAGGACTTCTTTAAGTTTTCATTCCAAGTCATTTTGGACCACTTGTATCTGCCCCTTTGTCAAACAGTATATTTTAAAGAATTATAAAGGGTTAAAAATGTTTTTATTGTTGGCAATTTATTTCACCCAGAAAAGTAGTTTCCCACACAAATTAAGAATAAAGCATTTATCACTGTTACTTAGCAACCAGTGATCAGAGAAATTATATGAGGCAAAAAAAACCATAAGGTAGTACAACACAGTATAACACATGTTTGGGTTTGGTCATTTGTTTTGGTATTTATGACCTTTCTGTGTGTATGTGTCTATACAGCTCCATAAACCAAAGGACCAGACCATGACCATCACAGAAACTCAGCCACTCAGCAAATATGAGACAAACTATTATGAGACCACTCCTAACGCCGAACCAGTCACAGTAAGAACATGGATGCATTCCACACATGCTGACATTGTGACCATACTGCAAACCGGTTTTTCACTTCTTAGGGCATGTGTCTTTGTACTACTGTGTATAACATTCTTTTAGAAAACTGAAGTGGTGATGTATGTTAGAGCAGATTGTTCAAGCATTATGGGCTTTTAGCATAAAAAATGAATGTCACTGCCTGCATGCTAGTGTGAACACAGACTAAAACCATCCACTGGAAATGATGCAAAGCCTTCCTTCAGCTGCCATAGTTCTGTAGTTCAGGGCAAGGAATTAGGCTGTGATATCCAACTGGCTTACAATCCCTGCATGGACTTGGATGCCACTGCTTGCAGCTTGTTTGGCTGCAAACATTTTCTAACTAGCAATTACCACAACTGTGCAATAACAGACAAAATACTACCAACATATACAGATGGCTTAATACGTTGTATTTATTTGTTATCGTTGTTTTGAATACAGCATATTCCAGGAGAATGTTTAGACAGGATGTGCTGCTTAATTTTATGCTGCGTGTTGGGCTGGTTTGATCAGGCACAGGCCACAATTATGCACATTCCATGTGTGTATAAAAAAATAATGTACTTCATGAAAAGCATGTGCTCTTCAAAGCAGCACAATGACAGTTCAAGACCATGAGACTACAACTGTTACATAATTCTATTAAAATAAGTGCTAGTCTCTATATACCTTATGTCTATCAAAGATAATGAACAAAACAACTGTAAAAGAGCTTTTTTTATTTTCTAGATTGTGTAGTCCAATGCACAGGACTGATAAGGACTTTTTCTATACTATCTACGATTGTTGTTGGGGTTTTTTTTAACAAACAAAGAACAGTGGTAAGTGTGGTTGCCTAGCGGTGAGAGACTTGCCACTGTGATCTGAAGGTCACAGGTTCAAGCCCCGGCCCAGGGACCATATCGCTACACTGCTCCCCCGGCGCTGTTGATAGCTGCCCACTGCTCCACAAGTGAATGGGTTAATCCAGAGGTCACATCTGTTGTGGTGCACTTTGTGTGATGAGGTGTGTTCACAATAACAAATAGTCACTGTCAGATGAGTCAGAGAAGGCAGAAAGGTATAGGAACCTCACTTGTCTAGTTGAACCTGCCTAAAGGACTTGTTTGTGGTGTGGTGTGTTCACAATGACAAATAATCTCTCACTTCCACTGAAAGGGTGTCTGGGTACACAATACAACCTAAAACACATATTGCAAATACTTTTATGCATACTGAATTAGTAATCAAGAATTGTTGGGAAAGATTCGGTCTTCAGAAAAGTATACAATAGTATATCACGAGGACTGAAAAGTGTCCAAATTTTTAATGGCAGCTGATTTGGTTGTAATTTAAGTCTCTCAACATGAAAAGAAACATTATTATTTTAATGCTTTTAAAGCTTAACAATTTTGTTTGTTAATTTATATTTTCTTGAGGGCTAAAAGTTAAATGGAAAGTAATAACATTATCTGGCCATTATGGCTATGAAGGCATAAGTTGTTTAACTTGATAAAGACCAGCAGATTATATATTAAAGTTTACATATAGTTTACTTCTGTTGTAATTTATCGTGCCACATTTCCGTGTGTATATGTTTTGGTGTTCCATGTGCTTCTTCCTCATGTCTTGTGTTTGTTCTTGTCTAAGCCACACCCATGTCTCCGCTTCACTCAGCTGATCTTTGTTTCATGTCTCCTCCTCTGTCCAGGTGTTTCTCGTCTTGTATGTCAATTTAGTCTCTTGAGTTTGAGTTCCATGTTTGAGTGTAGTCCAACATATTACATCTTTTATTTAGTTAATCAATAAATCTTGTACCATACTCCTCCAACAGCATATGCTATATTGCCAAAAATACTGGGACATCTGGACATTTCACCTTGAAAATGTTATGGCATGCATCATTATAGAGTTGCTCCCCCCTTTGCAGCTATAAAAGCTTCCACTTCTTCTGGGAAAGCCTTCAACAAGATTTTGGAGTATGTCTGTGGAAGTATTTGCCCAGACATCCAGAAGACCATTTGTTAGATCAAGCATTGATGCTGGATGAGAAGGCCTTACTCGTAATATCCATTCTACTTCATCCAAAGGTGTTTGATGGGGTTAAGGTCAGGGCTTTGTGCAGGCCACTCAAGTTCTCTAATATCACTTCAAACTCACCCAACTATGTCTTTATTGACCTTGCTTTGTGCAATGGTTTACAGTCATGCCAGAACAGAAAAGAGCCTTCCCCAAACTGTTCACATCCAAATGGAAGGAAATAATTGTCCAAATTGTTTTGCTATGCTGTAGCATTAAGATTTCCCTTCATTGTAACTAGGGGGTGTAGCCCAACTCCTGAAAAAACACCCCCATACCATTATCCCTCCTCAACTGAACTTTATTGTTGGAGCAAAGAAGTCTTGCAGGGAACACTTTTGGCATCTGCCAAACCCAGACTCATTCCCTCTGACTACTAGAGAGAGAGGTTTGAATTATTAGTCCACAGAGTCCAGTGGTGGACATCCGATGCTTGGAATTGTGTTTATTGATGTAAGGCTTGCTAAAGCTGCTCAGACACGAAAACCCATTCCATTAAGCTCTTGGTGCACAGTTTTTCTGCGGAAGTTAATGTCAGAGAAAGTTTGGAAATCTGCTGTTATTTGGTCAACCATGCATTGGTGACTTTTATACACTGTGTGCCTCAGCACTCCATCAACCATGCTCTGTTATTTTGCATGGCTATGAAATATATAGCAAAAAAGAAATTTCACAAACCTTTTGCAGTTTATTCACATCCTATGACAGTAGCACATATGAGTTCACTGAGCTCTTCAGAATGACTCATTCTTTCACAAACGTTTGTAAACCTGTCTGCATGGTTAGGTGCTTGATATTATATACCTGTGGCAATAGGTGTGTCTTTAACACCTGAATTCATCCATGTATTTTAGTTGCATGGTTATGGATGTCAACTATTTATCCCCCCAATCTATCCAATGCACATTGCCACTGTACCACTAATTACCTAAAACCCACCCCAGTCCCAGCCTTCCACAAAATAGGGTTATCTAAGTTTACATATTTAAGAATGGTGTTAGGTTAGGTTGTGCCCTGCTGTCCCTTACTTTCTTTCAAATGTTTAAAACACACACAGAGATGAAACCTATAACAAATAATATCAATACACACTTTTAAAAAAGTATCATAAAGGGATTTTGAGCTATTTTAGTTGCGTAAAGGAATTTGCAAGTGTGAATAAACTTTTAAAAGTATTTTGAACCTGTACATAATGTAAAGATTCTTTGCCAATTTAAGGGTTCTTCCAAGAACCTTTACATTATTTGGAATTTCTTTAAACTTTTAAAGGTATTTACACTCACATTTACAAATTGTTCTTTTAAGCACCAGTCATTGGGTGTTTGTTAAGGGAACCAAAAATAGTTCCTCTATGGCATCATGGGAAGCACCCTTTCTGGCACCCTTATTATTACCTGTGTATAATAGCATCACAATTAACCATTTTACCTAACTCACAAAAGACACTTTATGGTCCATGTTGTGGTGAGCAGCTTACATGCTCACAGTAAAGTGAAGACTAATGAGTCAGAGAAATGTGTGATGCACTGCGCAAACACTGCCAAAGGCCCTTTATGAGGATTAATATGATGAGCTGGTTATTTCATCTCCCATGATAACCGTAAAGCTAATTACCACTATAGTGAGTGTGTGTGCGTTGGCCACACAAACCCACAAACCCTCAGGGACTCTGGCTAGAGGTGCTGCAAAGATTGAAGGTTTTCATTCCAACTATGTTCATATAGGCTTCATAGACTGCCTTGAAGCACTGCATTCAAAAATGAATAGGTTTCATTTTCAGGCCTGAGCTGAGGAATTACAAGCTGAAAAGCTGATTGCAGGTACACGTGGTAATGTAATGCTTTACTTAAAATTACCATCCACCAGGTGCATGAGCCTCAGCTCTGGACTGACTTGCCACCAGGTCTAAATGAATATATCTAAAAGGAAAAAACTGAACCTTCAATTGACTGCGAAAAATGTCACAGCTGCTGGACCCATTTGAGCTTCTTTTCACACAGCCAGAAATGTAATTTGATGATGTTATTATCCATGAATTCTGTCTTAGTACAGGAAGGATACTCATATAAAAAACTGATTTAAAAGTTACACTCAGACATTTCTTAAAATTTGGATTGCAAGTTGGAAATAAAGCAGAAATCACTTATTCATGCAGCTCATTCTGTGCACTCAAGCATACACTAGGTCACTAGTTTGTTGGAAATTGTGAATGAGAGTTGCTAATGTGTGCTAAGAAAAACATTTCAACACTGGGGGTTACCAGTGTTATGCACAAAGGGCCAGTGTTTCTTCAGGATTTGATTTCAATTAACCAATCCAACACCTTGTATTATTTGAAGACTATAATAACATAATTCATTTAACCATAAAAGCCTTTTATTGCTTTTCAATAGTTTAGATGCTCCTCTTCTCACATGAGAGTTTCGTATTCTTCAGATCTGACAGCTTAGTTCCTGATATGGTCTTTGGTTGTTGTAGATCATTCCAGACAGTGCTGCTACAACCTACTGAATAACTTATGTGGAAACCAACTGTAAAAAATAGCAAAAATACCTGCTTGGTTTATGCCACACACTACACAATGTGTGAGTTTTTGAAATTGTATTGTTATTAAGTTAAGGCATTTTTAAAATAAGTCAAGGCCACCTTAGCTGCCTTTGTGCAACCCCCTTGGAGTGTCTCTCACTCTCATTCATCTGCCTCTCTGTTTTGATGCTTCCTGGGACTGGAATTGCATTGTTTCTAATTGATATAAAATGTTACCTCTGCCCCCAGAACTTTATAGTTCCATGTGTAAGGTGCTCCTGTAAGCACTGCATGTGCTTTAGCCTCCCCTTGGACTGGGGAAATTATCTTATTCTAATAACTCATCTGTGTGCCTCTGACTGACCCACCAAGTTCTGATCCTTCCCATAGCTTAATGGAAAATGAACCTAGATTAAGTTAACCAGGAAAGCTTTTTATCACTTTTCACCAGCTTAGATGCTCTTTCATATTCTTCACTGACAGCTTAGTACCTGATATAGTCTTTGGTTGTTGTAGATTGTTTAAGACAAATCATTGCTGCTACAACCAACTGAACAACTCAATTAACACTAACTGTAAAAAAAAAAAAAAAGCAAAAATGATTACCTGCCTGATAAGTTGTTGCTTTAGTTCTCAGCCCATTAGAATTAGCAAATTCTGGAGCCCAGGGTCTTCAGGACCATGTTGTCACCCATTTGGGCTGGCCTTTTCAAGCATACATACAAATTAAAATAAACCAAGGCTTGAGTACAATCTTTATTTACCTATTCTATATGAATGCTGTCTTTCAGCTCATGCAGAAGCCATGTAAAACTCAAGAGTTTTCAAGTTCTCAGTTCTTTTGCCTCCTACAATTGCCAAGTCTATTGTTATTTTTTAATCATATAATGCAGTGTTTCCCAACCTTGGTCCTGGAGGACCCCTGCCCTGCACATTTTCTGCACTCTGACTCACCCTCTTCAACCCAGAAGAAACTTATTAATTAAGTGATTAGTTGGTTTTTGTGTAATTTGTGTAATTTTTATTATTAGAAGAAATTATATGTCATTATGTGTGTAAATGCAGTCATGGAAGTTGCACCTTGTGCAATTTCAAAAGACTCTATGCCTTTAAAACCAGTGCAATTATTTATTTTAAAACTCTCTTACTGAACTTCCAAAAAAAACATCCTCTGCAAGTAAAAAAAGAACAGCAGCATGAATACTTACAAAAGCTAAAAAAAACATAAATTGTCAGCACATTAATAATTGTTATTATTACAGTAAATATGCAATCTGTGTTAAAGTGCAGAGTATACATTGGACAGCAGTGGCAGTTGTAAGATGTGAATGATGAGTTTTTTGGTAAAATGCCAGGACTTACTGATTATTCCTGATTGGTGACTGGGTTGCAACTAAGGCGGCTTCCACTGTTAGACACTATTAGACAGCAAAATAACTAATTTCCTGCAAAATAACATTTATAAAACCTAATAAATGATTTAACAATGTTAGCATTATTTTGCATAAATTGACTGTGGAAAGGTCTTCTGTCCACTCCAGCCTATAACTTGTGTTGGTCCTTCAGGATCTTGATGATGAAAACCCCAGCAGCCCTGCAAATGGTGGTGCTCCTTCTGCTTGGGAGGACTCAGGGCATACTCCCGGGATGGATGACACCGCCAGTGATGCACTTCCTCCATATGAGTCTGCAAACCATGACAGCGTGGAAGCCAACCATGAGCCCCCAGCTGCTAACATAGCCCGTGGGGAGAGTTTTGTTTCTGCGCCGATGTTGGTCTAGAGATGGAGGCTGTGCCAGCAAATCGCACTGCCACTCACCTGTCCAATCTCAGCTGGAACTAAGAGCAAGGTAGCCGGCTACAGCTTGGGCGCCTATACAAACCACCCCAGCCTAAATATGTGGTAAAAGAAATTCGTATTATACATTGTTGATGTCGTATTGCCAATTTCCATGCTTTTGCAAATGGTTAGTCAATCACAGCTTGTGTCTGGAGCACTGTTAGACTTTAGTCATATCATATTTGCTATTTAGGGGTTGATACTGTTTCAGTGCAAACCCTTATGCAATGGCTGATTACGAACAGCCAGTTAGTGGGGAGAATTATGTTACGAGAAAACAGATGCAAGAAATTGTTGGGCCACTTAGATCAATGAATTCCAATGTTAGGCAAAGTAAGTTTAAAATATAAGAATTTGCTCTCAGTATGTCACAATACACTGTTTTTACTTTAAACTTTTACATTTTATGTGTAACTTCTTTAGATTTTATTTTGCAACTACTCTGTGCAGTGCACTTTTACTCATTGATCACTTGCCTTTGTTTGTGTTTTTAACTTTAGTGATTTTAAAGAAATTGTCCTGTATTATATGCAATGTACTTCACATATGGCAAAAAATGTATTTTTATATTTTGTATTTGCCTTTTTTTGATTTGTGACTAACATTATTTTATTATTTAAATTTTTTCACATTAAGTTCTTAGATTGTCTAAATTACATTTGAACGGTACCAAAAGACAACTGTATATAAAAATATAAAATAATATATATTGTTAGTCAAATTTGTGCTCATTAGTAAAGAAATGAAATTGTACATTTTTGACAACTTATTTTAAAAGGTATTATTATTGTTGTATGCCAGTGTTTAATATATGAACTGTGAGCATCTTCTATATAGACTGCATGGCATGACTGGTGGATTTTCTAAACACAATGGGCACACATTGCAAACTTTTTTTTGCCATGCCTCATGCCATCCTTCATCTCTCAGGCCACATAAAGCACAATTTTTTTATATGAAGCAGAGGGATGGGAGAGGTTTTTAGTGAGAGCAAACAACTGTGGACCATTTTTAGCACTTTCAATCTAATATTTCTTGATAATTGGAAAGCAGTGAATTATCAATAGTGATTTTTAAGTCCCAATAGATTATAATACAGGTTTTGGTTCTGCTGATTTGCTCAAAATATTCTAATATTTGTTGCCTTTAGAGTATAATATAATATAATGACCAATACTCTTCCTTCAGGGTGAGAAAAGCACAGTGACCATCTAGGCTTGCTGCTACTTCAGTGATCTCACCACCTTTTCTTAGAACCTAGTTTTAGAATCGGTAATATGCTGAGCTCTCGGTAGATAAAGAAGTGTTTGAAATGAGCAATGTGTGCTTGTGCCAAAGAGCTATAAATCAATCACCTGATTTCCCATCCTTCTTTGCTCTGCTCACACATGTTCTCTTAATGATGCCAACTAGACTTGCTTTTCTTTGTGTCTTGAAGACCCAACACACATTTGGGCCATTCCTGTTGGTCCTTGAAAAAAAAAGGCTGGACCAAAGCTACCACAATATGCTTTGAATAGTTAGAGATGATCTAATAACTTGACTGTTTAGCTGCAATGCTCCATATTTTTATGTCAGTAATGTCTAAGAGAGCAGTTTAAAACTAAATGTATGGACCAGTCAAACACTGCCACAAAATTCAGTTCTGAGTGTATCCTCAGGCAGTCAAGCCAAATGACCTATATTAAATCAGTGTTAATTTAGAAGGAAGCTACAATGAGCCAAACTTTATATTTGGTGTAGTGTTTTAGTAAAGAGTAAGGAATTGGTCTTTTAAACAAGCACATCTCTAATAAGAAGCACATTTGATATCTGAAAATAAACAAACATAAATTTGTAGTTTGTTATTGTTATATTATGTAGTTACTTAATTAGTGGATGAACTGATCTCCAAAGACATATTGCATGATAGTAAATTCTCTCTATGATAAATACTGCAGCTTGTGAATGCATTTTACAGCCAGTTATGAGTCTTTCAGCTCTTGTTTGGGGAATTTTTGCAAAAGGTTTTTATTTCTGTGAGTCTTTTATGCACTGCTATTTTGAGGTCTATCCAAAGGTTGTTGATGATGTTTGGGTCAGAGGACTGCAAGGGTCATGGCAAGAGCCTCGGCTTCTGCCTCTTGACATCCATTTGTGGGTTTTGATGTGTGTTTAGGATCATTATCCTGTTGTAGAAGCCATCTTTTTTTAAATTTTTTTTAGATGATGTTTACTTTCAGAGATTTTGGATATATAGTTTAATCCATTCTTCCCTCTACCAGTAAAATGTTCCCTGTGCCACTGGCTGCAAATGCAAGCTCAAACCTGATTAATCCCCTACTGTGCTATAGTAGATAGTTGTAGTAATACTTATAGAGGGATTTTTTTCTTGAAATTCTGAAAACCTTTTATTCTCCAACCATATCCTTGGAGTTCCTTGTTAACTTCATCAGTCCACTGAACTGAATTTCAAAATGCATCAGGCTTATTTAGTGGTTCGTTTGCAATTATCTGACATTAAATTTTGTGGAGAGGATGCAGGAAATGTTTTTTTCTTTCTGATGTCTCTTTCCTGAAGGTCATATATTTGCATGTGAATTTGCACAGTAGAACAGTGCACCACCACAGCAGAGTCTGCTAAATTTTAAAGATCTTTTCAGTTAAACAAGGATGTTTATTTGCCTGTTTAGCAATCCTGCGAGCAGTTCCCCCTAAAAATTTTCTTGGTCTTTCAGACTTCAAATTGACCTCCACCATTCTTGTTCACTGCCATTTAATATTAATTTGAAGTTTGCATCACCTAGCCTTTCCTAATAATGATTGTGAACAAGCCATAGCCATAACAATCTATTTAAAGTGTATTCAAATTTCATGAGGTCCTCAGACTTTTGAATGGTGCTGTCCTTTTTTACTCTAAAATTGTACAAAACAAAAATATTACACTAAATGTCAAAAAGAATTTATCTGTTTCATCTGTAACTTAGTCTTTTGAAGATCAGTTCATATTTTATTCACTTAACTATTCACAAAAACATGGGGGCCACTGTAGATGCATATCAAAAGTATATAATAATAACCCTAAATAAAATAACCACTGATAGGCTTAATTTACTGGCTTGATTCTCTGCTCTCTTGGACATGGAAGCATTTGAACAGTTTACACAAATGATCACATTCTAAATATGACAATCTAATCTTTTTTTAGTTTATTTTCTCCTTTTTGAGCTGTATTCTGGGCTCTGTTTTTTAAAAAAACACTGAATGTTTGCATGCTGCATGAAACTCTGAGTACCTTACATTATTCCCATGTGCAAGGTGGCTGTGACTTCATGGTCATTCACTGAAAACAGTGCAGTATGGGGCAGACACTGTATTGCCTTGTTTTTCTTAGAAGGGGTGTATGGGTATACATTAACCTTTTGATGCATACATCTTAGAACCCTCAGAGCCTTCTAGTCATTCAGAGAAGACCTGATTTCTGGGAATTAAAAAATGCATGTCTGTAATTTTTTGTTTAATTTTATTTAATATAATTATCATGCTTGTTGCAAACTCTGCAAGAATTGTGGCAGTAGTTTTATTTTATTGCAAATGGAAATAAAATGGTTAAGATCTCAAAACACCCAATCAAGATTTATTTTCTCCTTGGTATCTATAGATAGAGCCAAGCAAACGGTACTATTAGTTAGGCCTAAATGAGCTGGACAGAAGGCCTTACATGTTTATGTAACACTGGATTAACCACCAACATTACAAAGCAACAGAAGAGACTTCCAGTGGGTGGGATTCATTTTTGGAGGAAAAACTGCACACTAGGCCAGTAGTAACTCCTGTTCCTGGAGGTCTACCTTCCTGAAAAATTCACTTCCATTTCAATTCTCAGCATTATCAGAGGCTGGTTTTTTTAACATGACACATGCAGGGAGACGAAGGAACACCCCTTCCCCACTCGGGGCTCAAACCTGCGCTACTTTCTTTAAAGGGCATACATGCCATGGTTCATGCCACAGATTGGAAAAGAGGCGCGCTGCACAACTAGCTGAGCTAAAAGGCCCTGCTCCAAAAAAAGGTGGAAAAACAAATACAATAGAAAGTGGGCTACCCTCACTGCCTTCTACTGGCGTAAGATGCAAACACGTGTACTGGTTACTTGTAACACTGCTAGGATAGCTCACCAGCTGTTAGCAGCAAGCTATGCAGGACCTGCCCTGGTGGATGCTGATAAAGTGGCTCTTGGGTTGGGAGAAACAATAAATACCCTACCAAACCGGGTACAGACCACAGTGCTGCGAGTGGAGGCAGTGGGAGCATGCAGAATCAAAATGCAAACAGTTGCAACAAAGTGAGTGCCTCCTGGCTGCGACCCACAGCACATGGGAGCCTGCGTGGAACATATACAGGCCTCCTGTGCCACAATCAACCACACCTGGGAGCCTGCAAGAAGCTAAATGCGAGGCTCCCTAGATGTGGCTTGCACACTCACTAGGGACTAAAGGAATCTCAGCAGATGGTGATATAAAAACTGCTAGAGGCCTGTCTGCTGAGAACACGAAAATAGAGCAGACCAGGAGAGCCCACGGGATACAACCCGAGAGCATTTATCAAATAATCAGATGTCCAGTGTGGCCTGGGCACCATGTCAGCCACACCTGCCACCAGAGACAAGGATTCTGCCCCGCCCTGTATGAAACCATGCTTATAAGGGCTTCGGCCCAAGTGGTACACATAAGCACTGATTGCCTTTACCATGGCAGAGCATTGTCATCCCCGCCTGCCAGCCTGTTCTTACAGATATGAACCTTCTAAAGCAACAATATTTGACAACCTTCTAACAGTGCAGCAATAATTTTATATAATAACAATAAATAAGTCTAAACTAAGAAAAAGGTTTTCACTTTTCGCAATTAATCCGTTTTCAAATTCCCGGTCTGTTTCATGTTAAAGATGATATACAGTAGCACACATTTATATTAATTTATATTAATAAGTCCCTGGTTAAGCTACAGTACTTTGCAGTTACAGTTGCAATAGCAAATGAGCACAATACAATTCTAGAATTGTTTCACTGTGTTAGAAACACACTACTGGTATCATTGCTAATATTCTTTATATATGCATCAAAGGGTTAAATATAGATTATGCTTTAAAATTGTTATAAGCAGCATTTGTGATTTACAGTTTTTTCCTTTTCTTTATTTTTCTTTTTGCTTTCCTCATTTTGAAAATAGATATTACTGTTTGTCTTCTAAGTATCATTATGCATTGCACTCTGCTTGTGAGCCTTCTAATAAAAATGTCATTTTGAGAAAAAAGACAATCATGGTGATGTAAAAAAGGGATACCGGGGTCTTGCCCCTCTAAAAATGATTTGAACAACTGCAGTTACTGCAAAATGTGCATCACTACTGTATTTACTGTAAATGTGTTCTTTGTCAAAAGATAACATCAACACAAGCTGTGAAGCAGTTAAAAAGAATACTCATTTGTCTGGCAATCTTTTTCTTCATTGTTATTGCCAAACCAAATGTGCCTTTGTTACTTTGATTTTAGCTGTTTTATTGATGCATATGTTCTCTTACTTTACGGTTATGATCACCAACCACCACACACTAGACCTCTAAGCTTTTGTTTTGAGGGGGGAGTCTCTTTGTCTGTGGGGGACATGTTTATTTATACACATTATGAGAAAATTGTTCTATGCTTTATGGATCATTGTGATGTCAAATAAAATGTAAGCCACATTTCTCTTCATTGTTTCTTTGAGAAAGGTAGGAAAGATGTAGATCATAAGACATTTGTTAAATATTGTCTCTAAACATCTTTGATCTTTGAAAGACCCATACATAATATATTAACTTACATTTCAAAACTGGGTGTCACTAGTTAGCGACTCACTCTGAGAGATGTTAAAACATGAGGGATGTATATGTATAAATATGTGTTTTTCTGTACCTATAGTTGCCCAATTTAATGCAGAACATTATACATACTTCCTGTTCTTTCACGTCACATAAACAGAAGGACTTATATTCATATGTTTAATTCATATTAACCTGTAAATATATTAAATGATAAAAACGTAACTATTATAATTTCTAATACATTTTGCATTAGTCATTAACATATCAGTTCTTCCAGCTATAAAATCTTAGAATAACTTATTTAGGAAAGAGATTTATTGGATAAATGTTTGGAAGATACAGAATTTTTTATTAATAGGCTACTAACAGGATAATCAATTATATTTAAATAACAAACCATTTAATTGCACAATGTTTTAATTTAAAAAATAGATGCATGAAAGCTGTACAGTAATAGCAATTCTGAAACCATTTAAATATTTATTATGTTGAAATTAATATATTATAATTATAATTCCTACAAAGGTAATTCCAAAAATTGTTTAAAACGCATGTACTGATTATCATGGCATATTATAATTATACTAACATCCTATAATTGAAACCTTTACAACTGAAAAGATTTATTTGCAAAACAAATTTTTTTGTTTCCCTGCTTGTCCAAATGAGTGCATGAGGCATCCAAATCAGGTTTTCATATCAATTCCAACATCAGTAATGAATCAGTTTTAGTGGAAATGATGAAGTCAGATCAGGAAACAGCATTTCCTAATCCTGAAGCTTTATCTTTGCATGACAAGGGCAGACCTGATTAGTTAACAAGCTACTTAGCATGTATGCTAGTTAGCTAGTTATAACAAAAGTATGCACTGCAAATTCAGTGAGCTCTGTTGCTTAAATTTGGACCAAAATTTTACTCATCTCTTTTGCGGTGGATGTATGTGTATGT
>JBBPDA010000138.1:289593-299637 GCA_037974385.1 Arnoldichthys spilopterus
TATGGCACTGTGTGTATCTGGTGTTAGCCATATTTCAGAAAAACAACACACACAGCAGTTCCTCATGTCGTATTTCTCATGTTGGCACTAATACCACAGTGAAGTTTATCAGTTTTGTTGCCAGTGCATTGCACGTTGACAAGAAAATGCTTGAAATAGAAGCTGAGTAGTTAAATGTAATACAGTGTTATACAACAGAGTCAAGTCACATTTATTTAGAAAAAACACATTTAAAAGCAACATGAGTTGCACCAAAGCCCTGTACAACAATAAACTAAATAAAAAAAAATACATAGTGATACCATAAAACAGAAAGTAGAACATAACATACAAGCTGATTGTTCAAAGAAACATCAAAACATTATTCAAATGTAAGCTAGTAAAATTACTATTACTAATTATTTAAAAGTTGTAACACTGTTTGATGCCCTAATATTTAGTGGAAGGGTATTTCAGTGGGTGGCACAGTGGTGCAGTGGTTACTGCTGTCACCTCACAGCGAGAAGGTCCTGGGATCGATTCCCGGGGTCGGCCACGGGTGCCTTTCTGTGCAGAGTTTTCAAGCTCTTTCTGTGTTTGTGTGGGTTTCCTGTGGGTGCGGTTTCCTCCCACTGTCCAAAGGCTTGCAATGGGTTGATTGGAAACTCTAAATTGCCTGTAGGTGTGAATGTGTGTATAAATGGTTGTCTGTCTGTCTGTGTGTTGCCCTGCGATGGGTTGGCCTCCTGTCCTGGGTGTACCCCGCCTTAGGCCCGTAAAATGTTTTATTCAGATCACAAACTACTGAAACTATTTTACTGATATAGATACAAAATTATGTAGGTTTAGTTTAGGGTTGCACCTAATTAAAACAGGTTTCCTGGCATACCATCAATAACACTTGCATACTCTCTTTCTATCCAGGGTCTAACTAATGCTAAGGCAGCCGAGTACCTGGCCAGGGATGGTCCAAACGCACTGACTCCTCCCCCCACCACCCCCGAGTGGGTAAAGTTCTGCCGGCAGCTCTTTGGGGGCTTCTCCATCCTTTTATGGATTGGTGCCATCCTCTGTTTTCTGGCCTATGCCATTCAGGCTGCCACTGAAGATGAACCAGCTGGTGACAATGTGAGGATGCACAAACACATACAGACACACACATACAGGTACAAATGAAATGGTGTGGTGCCGGTGGGGAAGACCAAGAGGATTAAGATAGTGTTTGATATCAGTTTAGGATGATCTATAAACAAAGGGAAGAAACAATGCTTGTAGCTTAGTGCTAGTACCCCAGTTTTTCTTGGAGATCGATCATTTTTGAGTTCAATACCACACTCTTCTAACACAGTTGAAACAACTAATGGAGGTCTTCAGGAACATCTCAGTGTTAGGCATGTATCGATTCTCCACAAGCTGTTCACTGTTGTCAAGGGGGACACTGAAAAACAGAGCAGCATACAGTTACAAAGAGAGCTGTGATGGTCATTTTTACCACAGACAATGAGAGTCAACACAGCAGGTGAGATGCATTTTAAGAAGAATCTTAAAGCATGAAGATGCAAACAGCAGTTTTCAGTACAATGTCCAACTTTTTTTTGTCAGAAAATGTAAATCAGCATATCTGGCAAATGTCAAGTCAGGAGACTGATAACCAGAGAATAGAGCCACTATAGTACATTATTCCGAACTGGTGCTGATGCACATCTCAAGATACATTTCATTCTCATTGGGTCTGAACATGCTCATATGCAGCTTAAGATGAGCTTAAACTTTGCACATGGAGAACAGATACATTGCAGGTATGTTTTGACTCCCAAACTACACCTAAAAGATTTAAGATTATAGATTTATAATTCTAAATGTATTTATACATAAGAGATTAACTCCGAACCAAGACTCCTTCTTTGCATAATAACAATGACTTAACAGTGTTTCATACAAATAAATAAGCTTAAGGATAGTTCTGTGTCCTCAATTAGTTTCTTAGAAACCATGTAAACACAAGGACAGAAAAAGTAGGGATGGATAAGTAATCCCTCAAAAGAACATAATCACTAGATTGTGCACACCCTAATCCATAATCTCTTGCTCTTTCCTCAGTTGTACCTGGGTATCGTGTTGTCTGCAGTGGTCATCATTACTGGCTGCTTCTCCTACTTTCAAGAGGCTAAGAGCTCAAAGATCATGGAGTCCTTCAAGAACATGGTGCCCCAGGTACTGATAGTCAATAGTTAAAAAATGCATATTCCATAAATCCATAAATCTTACCCTCACTTCCAGCATCAATTCAGTGATTATAATTTCAGTTCCATTCTCTTACTGTCCGTACCATTGCACAACAGTCATTTAATCTAGACATATGCAAATTGAAAATCCATCCTGACATTAAATAAGATTGACATTTTTTTGCCTCAATTTGATTGGATAATCACAGTGACTGGCTAGCACTGCTTAACAAAATATACAGTTTAAATGCTTAATGTCTAAGTTTTTCCTCTGAGATGTATCATTCCCATTATTGTCATCCAATGCTTGGATAAAATTTGTAACTTTTAAATTGTGTCTGTAACATAGCAAGCATTGGTGATTCGTGAGGGTGAGAAGCTACAGATCAATGCTGAGGAGGTGGTGGCTGGAGACTTGGTGGAGGTGAAAGGAGGAGACAGGATCCCTGCTGACCTTAGGATCATCTCCGCTCATGGCTGCAAGGTGTACACACATAAAATATTTTTACTGAACTGATAAAAGCTAGCTAGGCATACAGTGGGAAAAATAAGTATTGAACACATTGCCGATCTTGTAAGTAAATATATTTCTAAATGTACTATTGGCATGAAATTCTTATCAGATGTCGATAATTGAGCCAGCTGATATTTTTTTGATACTTTTTTTTCGACAACCACCCTTCCAATCAACGCATGCAGAGAAATTAAACCATACATGGCCATACATTAAGTCATGTGTAATAAAATGGATTGACACAGGGGAAAAGTATTGACCGCATGAAGAAAGGAAGATGCAAAAAGGCATGGAAAGACATGACACCAACTGTAATCTATCAGTAATTAGAAAGCAATCCTGCCACTTAGTCCAAATTAATACCAACTGGTTCTGTCCCAACTGATAGTCTTTAAAAAGGTGTCTTATTACCAAGGTGTCAAACAAGAAACGATGGAAACGGAGGAACGTTGTTTCGTTTCACTGTGTACTAAGTATATGGTTGAAATGACAATAAAAGCCTACTTGACTTGACTTGATGGCATTGGTTACAGAGGAATTTCTAAACTACTAAAGGTTCCAGTGAGCACTGTTGGGGCCATAATCCGGAAGTGAAAAGAACATCAGAATAAAGTAAGTGAAAAGAATTATCAGAAGAGTTGTCCAAGAGCACAGTACCACTTTTGGAGAGCATCAGAAAGATCTGGAATTAACAGGTACAATTGTTTCAAAGAAAACAATAAGTAATGCACTCAACCACCATGACCTGTATGCACCCTGACCAATCAAGAGTCCATTGCTGAAGAAAAAAGCATGTTGAAGCATGTTTGAAGTTTGCTGACCAACATTTAGTTAAGCCTGGGAGAATATTGTCTGGTCAGATAAGACCAAAATTGAACTCTTTGGATGCCATAATACACACCATGTTTGGAGGGCAAAAAACACTGCATTTCACCCCAAAAACACCATATCAGCAGTGAAGTTTGGAGGTGGGAACATCATGGTGTGGGGAAGCTTTTCAGCATGTGGCACTGGCACGCTTCATATTAATGAAAGAAGGATGAATGGAAAAATGTATGAAGACATTCTTGATAAAAATCTGCTGCCATCTACCAGGATGATGAAGATGGAACGAGGGTGGATGTTTCAGCAAGACCATCATCCCAAACACACAGCCAAGGAAACTCTCAGTTGGTTTCAGTGAAAGAAAATAAAGCAATTACCTGACTTGAATCCTATAGAAAGTCTTTGGAAAGAACTATAGCTGATAGAGTTCATAGAACGGGCGCACAGAACCTTCAGGATTTAAAGATTGTTTGTGTGAAAGAATGGGCCAAAATCACACCTGAGCAATGCATGCAACTAGTTTCTTCATACAGGAGGCACCTTGAAGCTGTCTTCACCAACAAAGGCTTTTGTACGAAGTTTTAAATACATTTCAGTAAGCGTCTTAAATACGTTTTCTCTGTGTCATTCCATTTTATTACACAAGTTAAGGTATGGATCTGTGGTTTGATTTCTTTGCATGTGTGGATTGGATGGATTGTTACTTCATCTGGTGAGAATTTCATGTCAATAGCACCTTTAGAAATATATTTACTTAGAGAATTGTTGACATGTTCAATACTTATTTTACCCGCTGTACATATGCTAACATTTTTTTCATAATATCAGGTTGACAACTCCTCTCTTACTGGTGAGTCAGAGCCTCAGACTAGGTCACCTGACTGCACCCACGATAACCCATTGGAAACCCGCAACATCGCCTTTTTCTCGACCAACTGCGTTGAAGGTATGGTCATACTAATCACTACAAATCAATTTACAGCTTGACTGTAATCCCCTTTCCTTTCTAAAAGCGTTGCGTTAATGTCTCGACTTTTTTCTTTTTGTACCTCATTTTCTGCCTCTGTTTCTTTTTCATGCTGTAGTTTTGATCTTGTTGATTTTCTATCTTTCTTTGCTTTGAAGTGGATGAAAAACTGTTGTCATGACAACTACCTTTCTTTCCCATCTTGTGACTTCATGCTTATTAATCTCCCACACAATATCCTCTCTCTCTCTCTCTCTCTCTCTCTCTCTCTCTCTCTTTCTTTCTCTCTCTCTCTCTCTCTCTCTCTCTCTGCCAAATTGACAAATTTCATATTATACTGGATACATACTGCTTACTTTTTATGTACAAAACCACAATATTATAACATGGGGCTGATGACACTCCTCTGTAATGTGTACTTAGTAATTACTGCTAGGTTTTGAGTAGTTTTTTTCAAATTTTTGTTTTGATCTCATATGTTGTTGAGAGTTCCTTTAACATTGGCAGCAACCCTAGTAGTTTGACAGAGGCTTAAGTCTTGAATAAAGTATGTTTATGAAAAACACAGGTTTGCATATGAAATTACTGAATGAGAAAAATTGACATATTAATTACTTAATACATAAATTACAGTCTAACTCTGACCCTAATCCTAGATTTTCTTTCACATCCTGATGGATTTCATTGTGCAGACACAGGACATCTGGTCTATAATCAGCACTCTGAGATGCATGTACATATGAGCCGTAGCCCTTTGTATGCCTGTCACTGTCAGAACCTGACAGTGGAGTGCCTGCCTCAGCAGAGGTCATAAGGGTAATGCTGCTGTTTAAAGAGTGGCTGACTGCATATGCTTTGGCTGTCAGCAGGATGCTGCTGTGCTATGATTTCTGACACTGATGCCAAGAGGCTTGCTTAACTACATAATGGAGCTCTGCTGCCCACTTCTGGCAGATATGTGTAATACAAAAAAAAAACGTGGCTATCAAATCGTTACCAAATGGCACCAATACATGAAAAAAGGTTTTTTTTTCTATCTGTTGTATATATTTTTTTGTATTGTATTTTTTGTTTTTTTTATGTAACTCTTACTCCGTTTACTAAAAAATAAAATAATATACAGTCATATGCAGAACTTTGGAAAACCATGTTTTGTTAATTTTCTAATTAAACAAACTCTACAGAGAACATGTCTACATATTTTAATTTTATTGCGAAAATAATGTACTTTGCCTAAGTAAAATAATATTTAAATAACACATTATCTTCTGTCATCTGATAAACTCAGCAAAACTGAAGCTATACACTAAGATTTGCAGAGAAAATGCCATATTTAATTTATTCACTTTTAAAAATTAACAGAAACAAAAGTTAATTTTGCATTAATCGTGAGGGTTTTTTACAAAGGTGCAAAATATACAGTATATATAAGTATACATTATTTATTATTACAAGCTAACACAAACACTTTTTAGCGTAAATATCTAGTGTATCCAAATCTAGCGTAGCACATGTGATAATAAATATACATTTATAAATTTCATTTTTACTAAACTGATTTTTGAGATGATCACTGTTCTTCATAACTATGTAAGGAGTAAATGAACAAGTGTCCTAATCTAACATACTTCATCAGACACAGCTGATATGTATGTTCATGTGCTGAAGAAGAAAATATGTTATACTAAGGAATGCCATTAATGCAATGAAGTACTAAGGAAGACATACTAATAATGAAAATTACTAAAGTGATCCACTTCTATAAGACTCCATGTGCTTCTAAATGTTAGAATATGGCAAGCTTCTCAAAGCGTGATTTCTGATAATAGAACTGCTGTCCATTGTGTTGCATAATAAGTGCTATATGCTAACTATATACTCAGTACACTCCAGGAAGATTGTGCAGTACAAAACAAAAACAATACAAGACTAGTGCAGACAGGGTAAGACACTAAAGTGCAAAAAGAAAAAGAGTGCAAAAGCTTTAAAAAAAGAGGAGCATATCATAGAGTAACCATCATAGTGTGAATCAGCAAAGTATTTGGCAGTAAATGTGCAAAAATATGTTAAAAATATATTTTAAGTGATTTTTCCCTTTCCCTTGCAGGTACGGCTCGTGGTATTGTGGTGTGTACCGGAGACCGCACCGTCATGGGCCGCATTGCTACTCTGACGTCTGGCCTTGAGACTGGAAAAACACCCATTGCCAAGGAGATTGAGCATTTCATTCACATCATCACTGGCGTGGCCGTCTTCCTTGGTGTCACCTTCTTCATCCTTTCCATTATCCTGGGTTACAGCTGGCTAGAGGCCGTCATCTTCTTGATTGGCATCATTGTGGCCAATGTGCCTGAGGGTCTGCTGGCTACTGTCACTGTGAGAACTGCTCTGTTATTTTATTGTGGTTGTTGTTTTTGTTTTCTTTGTCTTGTCACCGCCTCAACTTTTAAGTTTGTGTGTGTATGTGTTTAGTGGCTCATCTTTATTGTAATGCCCTTGACATGAAGAAAACCTTCAGAAGATCTTAATATTATTTTTAATATGCGAATGAGTAAAATAACTTAACAAATACATCTAAATCTATTATTATTCATTATTTTTGTGAAGATAAATTTAAAAAATCATATCAACTGTTTAACTTGTATATAAAAATAAGATAAATTATATTGCTGATATAACCAGTTAAAAACATTTTCTTCTCTGAAAAACTGTGATAATATTCTTTATACTCCTTGGGCCCTGCTCATTGTGCTTTTGTAGTCTCTCTTTAACTTTCCAATTCTTTGCTTGTTCTACCTTTTGTAGTATCAGTACTATTTGTGACTTCTTCTGTTTGTGATGGTCCTTGTTATTGTTGTGTGTGTCTGTGAAAGCTTGTGTCCATGTTGTGATTTTCTTTTACTGTGTCCCTTCTTTCTAATCCTCTGTTTCTGTGACTCTTTGTGACTGTGACTCTATCGCTGTCTCTCTCTCTGTGTTCCTCTTTTTCTCTTGTCCTCTTTTTCAGACTCTCACTGTTGAAGGCCTAGGCCAGTGTGAAAAGCTGAAAAAGTATTACTTTGTGGTATCTCTAGTTAGCTTGCACTGGCTGTTGGCTGCAGAAAGATTTGACACTCTTGCTATCATAGGCTTTTGCTGTGCTTAGCTGTTCCGGGCTAGCCTGTGCCCACTGGCTGTGCCACAAAGCTAGAACATGCTTTAGCTACTTGTGCTGCACTTGTGCTTAGCTCTTTAGGGCCCTCTTTCTACAATGTTTTGCAAGTGCACTGCTGCACTGCTCTGCACTACAATGCACCGTGCAACTGAAATGAGTGATGGGGTTTCAATAACACTTGCTCTTTTGTGTTTTCTCTCTCCAATTTATCTATTCCATTTCCTTTCTCTGTCACTCTGTCTCACATGCTTTTTCCCTTCACTTTCCCACTGTCTAAACTGTCTGCCCTTACTACACTGGCCATCTTTCTGTCTCTTTTTCTTTTTTTCCTGTCTTTTGTGTTCTCTCTCTCTCTCTCTCTCTCTCTCTCTCTCTCTCTTTCTCTCTCTCTGTCCCTCTCTCCTTTTCTCTTGCTATCAGGTTTGTCTGACCCTTACAGCTAAACGCATGGCTCGTAAGAACTGTCTGGTGAAGAACCTCGAGGCTGTTGAGACTCTGGGTTCTACCTCCACTATCTGCTCTGACAAGACTGGCACTTTAACGCAGAACCGCATGACTGTCGCCCACATGTGGTTTGACAATCAGATCCATGAGGCTGACACCACTGAAGATCAGTCTGGTGAGAGGATAGACCTGTAATGCTGATATTATTAACAAGAAATGCTACTGGGGAGCCATTGCCTTACATTCACTGGTAGCCATGTTAGCATTTGAGAGTTAAATATTCCTAGAGTGTCCTAAAACCTTATAATGTTCTGTTTTTATTTAAGGGCATGATATATCAAAAAAGCTAACATAACATCAGTTTTGCCTTGTAGATAGAGATGAGGACACTTATTTAGAAGAACTTTGTATGTTTTATGATATTTTGAATTATTATTGTCTTGTTCTGCAGTGAGGAAGTTGTAAAAAAGTTATTTGGTTTTTTTCCTTTGATGTTTCAGATTTTAAAAATGTTACCAAGTCTATGGTACAGATATCTGTTCATATTTTAATGGTTGCTTTTCAAGCATTTTGACAAAAATGTTTTTAAAAATGTTCTTACCAAATTATACTCTTAAACACCTGCATTTTTAAGATATATAGATATATAGATTATAAAATATATTGCAAAAAATTATAGCTACAACAAAAACCAATGTGAAATGTTACATTGTGATCATTGAGACATACATACCATACAGAGGAATGCTTTATTAGTCCACAAGCAGTAAATAGTTACTTTCTATTTTGATATTTTCTTAGGTTAAGTGACACACTAACATATGACTGAATAACAAAATGATAAACATGCTTCTTATTGCTCCTTTATATAACAACCTGTGATGTTTATTTTCAGGTACATCCTTTGACAAGACATCAGTGACATGGGTATCGCTAGCCCGTGTGGCAGCACTCTGTAACAGAGCAGTGTTTAAGGCGGGACAGGAATCTTTGCCAATCCTGAAGAGAGATGTAGCTGGCGATGCCTCTGAGTCAGCTCTGCTGAAGTGTATTGAGCTGTCTTGTGGCTCAGTCAAAGCTATGAGGGACAAAAACAAGAAGGTGGCTGAGATTCCCTTCAACTCCACCAACAAGTACCAGGTTAGTAATATCTTAAAAAAGTGCTAGAAAAAAAGCAAAACAATGCTAATTTGTGTAGTTCATTGTCAAAAACCTAGAACCAAATATTAAACATTTAAAGCAAGGCAGCTTCTTAGAGATAAAAAAAAAGTGTCTGACTCTGTACTGGGTGTGTGCTGTCCTTGTCAAATTCATAAACACTGCTCATTAAATTTAGTGCCTAGGGAAACAATATTATCAATCTTATTTATATTTTCCACAAGAATGATCAATGAAAACTATTTTTACATTTTTGGAGAATAGAATTAAAATGGAAGTTACAGGAGTTATAGATGCGTATTATAATGCAGAAAGGTCATATATTTTTTATGTGTTGTGTGACATGCTTCTAGCTTTCAGTACATGAGACAGAAGAGTCCAACGATACCAACCGCTACCTGCTGGTGATGAAGGGGGCACCAGAGCGTATTCTGGACCGCTGCTCTACCATAATGGTGCAGGGCAAGGAGCAGCCTATGGATGAAGAGATGAAGGAGGCTTTCCAGAATGCCTACCTAGAGCTTGGAGGACTGGGAGAAAGAGTTTTGGGTGAGCGAGAGAGTAGTAAAAAATAGAGAGGCAATTAGAGTGTCAAATAGAGTCTAGAATTTTCTTCAGATATGCAAACCCTTCTGTAAGTATAGCCAAGTTTAGTCAATGAACTGAACACATACACATAAACCAGTATATACAGTGGCTTTCAAAAGTATTCAGCCCCCTTGAACTTTCCCACATTTTGTCACATTACAGCCACAAACATGAATCAATTTTATTGGAA
>JBBPDA010000138.1:305625-324941 GCA_037974385.1 Arnoldichthys spilopterus
TTACTGGATATATTAAAAATACTATAATATAATATCATTTAATATACATAATAACAGTTCCCTTTTCATTTTTTGACCTGTTTCCTTCTTAGACCTATGAGCAGAGGAAGATTGTGGAGTTTACCTGTCACACAGCCTTCTTTGTCAGCATTGTAGTGGTGCAATGGGCTGACGTCATCATCTGCAAGACCAGACGCAACTCTGTGTTCCAGCAGGGCATGAAGTTAGTGCCCCCTCTCTGTTTTTTACTCTCCCTTGTCTTTCTTCTACTTTTCAAATTAGGTATTTTTGGTATTTACCTAATTTTCTCACATGCCCTCAGAGGTCACATATATCAGACATTTCAGACTGTTGGTCTAAGATCAATATTTCATCATAATAAAGAGAATGGCACAGACTAGAAAAGTGATCATAACAGTTGACTTAAGAGAATAAAATACTGTGTGGTTAATAAATGAATGATAACTGTGACCAGTTGGCATGATCTTATTCTAATGCTAATTGAGTCCTAACATTTTGTTTGATAAGATCACCATTATTAATTTATGTAATGCTATGGGGGGAGGCATGGTATGCATGTGTATTTTATCTTGCTCTCTCGCTTCCTCTCCCTCTCTGCAGGAATAAGATCCTGATTTTTGGTCTTTTTGAAGAAACAGCTCTAGCTGCCTTCCTGTCTTATTGCCCAGGCATGGATGTGGCTCTCAGAATGTACCCGCTCAAGTGAGTATTTACTTACATTTGCCAAAGTACTTGGCAATAAGTATGTGGACTACCCCTTCTAACTAGTAGGTTTGACCATTGCTAACAGAAACAAACAATTTGTCAAATTTCTGCCCTGCTTGTGCTATTGTGGTCATCTATAAGGATTGTTATAGTCAAGTGGAAATATCTATGAGCAACAATAGCCAAGGCTGTAGACGGAGGTAGAAAGTAGAATCTGAAGCAGTGGACACATTTTCTCTGGAGTGATGAATCATACTACACATTGTATTGAATAAATCTGAGTTTGGTGGATGCCAAAAGAACACTACCAGCCTAAGTGCATAATGCTAGCTGTAAAGATTTATGGAGAAGGTGTAATGGAATAATGGTTGTATTTCATGCCTTGCCCCTTAGTTCCAGTGAAATGAAATACTAATGCATCAGTATATAATGGCATTCTAGAGACTTGTGTGCTTCCAAAAGTTTGGAGAAGGCTTTTTTTCTGTTTCAGCATGGCCTTTGCAAAAAGCGACAAAATAGACAAAATTATTGGTGAGTGTATGTGGAAGATCTTGACTGTCCTAAACAGAACTCAGAACTTAACCCAATGAAACACTTTTGGGATGAGCAAGACATTAAGGACTAACATCAATGGCCAGCCTTACATGTACATAGGTGGCTGACTGGAAGCAAATACCTGCAGCCCTCTCAGAAAAGAGGAGACTATTTTCATATTTAAATCAATGTGAATTGATTTTTTTTTACTAGCTTTTTTTTAATGACTGGTGAGGATGGTGGAAATACAAGGTAAAAGCTGATTTTATTAGGGTCCAAGCATACAAAATTAATTAATAATTTGGATTCTTCGCAAAAATAAATCACCCAGACTAAACCATAAGTCATAGAGACATAAAACATTTTTATAGTACCAATAACCCTTCCAGAATAATGCATATTGGGTTTTATTTTAAATCTGCAACTTTCTCCTATCTTTATAGTCACCATTAGCCAATCAGATTTCAGCATTCTACATTTGGCAGGCTTAACACTGACCAATCATCATGAAACTCCAGTGGTATGTTCGCATAGGCCATTTCTGATGACCAGTCAGGTTTTAAATGAATTGGCCACTGGGGGCAGTATTTGTAAACACATTAAAATTATATTTTATTATCAGTTCCAGCTAAGGATATAAAATTGGATGTGCATTATTCACTGCAGTGACCTTAGTAACTTTTTAATTACATGCGTTCACAAAGAATGGGTTGGTATTTTCTCATTGGGCATTTGCTTGAAAACACTACTTTTTGAACTAGAACTTAGAAATTTGTTCCAATCATCTCAAAATTAATCTTGAAACAATTGGTAGTCCCTGGAGGTAAACAATTATCAAAATGTTGACTTTTTTGATATAATACATTAAAAAATATAAGTTCATGCCAGGGCTAATCATGTTATATGCCCAGAACGCAACTGTAAATTCTTAGCTTTGGTCTAGACATTATTTTCAGAATTGCATTCTGGTAGTGTTCTGAACTGGATTTGAATAAGCATTTCACAGCTGCCTAAATGACAATTATAAAAATGACTTTTATACCTGTCTAAATATTTGTCAGTTATAAGGAAACGGGTGTCATTAATGCACTAATGCATTAATGCATGCAAGTTCTTTAAGAATGATTACAAATGTAATCCATATAGCTACCACATACCAGTAAACCCTTTGGCACAGAGGCAAAAAGCAAAAACTTTTGAAAACTTCTGATTTCATTTAATGAATTTTCATACAACACTATACTTTAACTACGCTTGCCATTTTTGTGAATGTAAGTGTCTGGGGGGTCACTATAAGGGCTACAAAAAAACTCATAAAAAATGATTGCTGTTCAAAAGTTACAATTGTGCAAAATAAAATACACATACAGAAACTTTTATGACATTCCCATTCTAAATCTATGGGCATCAATATGGAGTTCTCCCTTTACAGCTATAACAGCTTCCGCTCTACTGGGAAGTACCACAAGATTGCAGAGTGTGTCTGAATTGTTACCCATTCATCCAGAAGAGCATTTGTGAGGTCAGAAGCCAATGTTTGACGAAAAGGCCTGGCTCGCAAGCTCTGTTTTAGTTCATCCCATCATAGTTTGATAAGATTGAGGTCAGGGCACTATGTGGGCCAGTCAAGTTCTTTCACACTAAACTCCCTCAACCATGTCTTATGGACCTTGCTTTGTACACTGGGTACAGTCATGCTGGAACAGAAAAGGACCTTGCCATAATCGTTCCCACAAAGTTGGAAGAATAGAATTGTCCAAAATATCTTGGAATGCCGTAGCATCAAGATTTTCCTTCAATTGAAGTAAGGAGCCTAGAGTCCAATGGTGGCATGCTTTACACTGCTACATCCAGAGCTTGGCATTACACTTGATGATGTGAGGCTTGCGGTTACTGAGCCAACAGACCACTGGTGACTTTTATGCACTACACACCTCAGCACTCAGTGATCCTGCTAAGTTACTTACCTGGTTTTAGTTTATGTTGTTCCCAAACTTTTTATTTATATTATATTGGAAAATTTGGTAATTTGGCTCATTTATACAAACTTTGCTCTTCTGAACAACCCATTCTTTCACAAATGTTTGTAAACCTGACTGCATGACTGGTGCTTCAATTTAAGTGCTTTATTACTGAAAATCCAGGTTTAAAGTTTAAGACAGGTGTAGATGTTTTATGGACTCTGACTCCCAGTCATTCCTGTTCTCTACCAGGGACTTGAACTAAAAGGGTAAAAAGGTCTATTTCAGGTTTCCTTGAATGCCCTTGGCTTTAGAATGAGTTATTAATCAAGTATGGATGTAATGCTCAGGTGGTCACGCACATTTTCTCTTTCATTTCTGGAAACTTCCACCTTGAATCACAGCTGCCCTCTAGTGGTAAAGACAGAAATAGCTAAATGGATTCAGGGCTTTTTGAAGGTGCAAAGTGATCTGATTAGTTTGATCATATCGCATTATTCAGTACTAAACTCTGATCTTACTCATTCTCATGTTTTCTTTGTCTCTGTACCTTAGGCCCAGCTGGTGGTTCTGTGCTTTCCCATACAGTTTCCTAATCTTTGTTTATGATGAGATTCGAAAACTCATCCTGCGCCGCAACCCAGGAGGTATGGAACACACCCACACACAAACACACAAACATCATGCAGAATTCAGTTTCTGTTTAACCAACACTTTTCTTTCTCTCACTTTTTATGTCTCTCTAGGTTGGGTTGAAAAGGAAACCTACTATTAAATTATCAATTCATTCTTTACTCTTCATTCGCTCCCTGCTTCCTGCACTTCCCCTTCCTTGTCTCTTTTTCCTTGTCTCTCTCTCTTTCTCCCTCACCTTGTCCTTATTCCCTTCATTATATACAACTACAAGAGAACCCACAAAAGGACCATTATTCTCCATGTAACATTCCTCAATCAAAATGAATCAAACTGAAAATGTCAAGAGGATGAGAGGACCAACAAAGGAGGAGAGGAGTATGCTGTCCTTTTGCTCCAACTGCCTTTTTTTATTTTATTTTCTAACCCAAAGACTACAGCTTAGTCTGCCAATCTCTTTTTATTGTGCTGTTTATCTTTACTGTTCACTACACTGCCAGTGCTGTAATGAACACAAGTGTCACTCTTATCAAACCTGTAGCTGGCAGCTGAACATAAATTCTGTCGTGACCAAAAAAGACCAGAGCGTCCTGTGCACACACTGCCACTTTGTTTAGCCCCTTAACTTTGTTGTTCTTTGCCTTTTACTTCTCGTCCATCTATAGCGTTGTTGTTTTCCTTCCCAGTGTATAAGGAGAATTGGATTGATGCTACAGCTCTGATATTCTACAGTCAAAGTCACTCTTGCCCTCTGCAGGGGAAAAAAGTAACAACACCCCCTTGTTGGTCCATTTCTCTTCTTCATTACCCTGCATTCCTCTTGCCTCCTATTTCCACTACAGAATTTCTTTTTTTTTTTGATAGATGACTGAGTGTTTTTAGTACTTTTTTTAATACATTCTTTTCTGAGAGCTACTTGTTTTTTCTTCAGACATGACAAAGCACACTGCCACTGTCACGCTCTCTCTTGCTCTCTCCCTCCTTCTTTCACCTCCTCTTTCTCCTTCACTGCCCTTTCCTCCCTTCTCCGCTTTACCCATTTCTGTCCGTCTGTCTGTCCGTCTGTTTGTGAATACCGTGAACGAACCCCCTTACCCAATCCTGCTCCTGTTCTCCTTCTCCTCCCTCTCCCCTGTTCAGATAAAGATGAAAATACAATCTTTCTGTGTTCTAGGAAAAAGAGATTTCTCTCCAGTTTCATTATTTAAATAAGTGAGGAAAATAGAAAAAAAATACAGAATAAGGCGGTGTACCTTATGTGCAAAACAGCAGCAAGAAAATGAAATAAAAAAGAAGGATCTCTCTTTTTTCAGTTTGGTGTCAATTTTGTTTTTGTGTGTGGTCTAAGAAATAATATGTTATGGCTATAATAAGTAGTAGTATATGGAATTCATGCATTGAGTCAGTTCAAACAATTCATTGTTGATGCATGGAGTTAACTTGTAAAGAATAATCCATAAAGATGACACACATTCAGACTTATTGTGTAATAAATATACTTTGATGGTGACACTTAAGCCTATGACACAAGGACTTAGACATGAGACACACAATATACACTGACTTTTTCTCCACAATTCAGTTTTCAATAAACCTTTAAATAAATGGATTACTGCAGTTGTAAGAAACATTTTTTTTTCTTGATTTTAATCTTTTGTTTTTATTTTCAAAAACGCATCCTTTTTTTTTTTGCTTGATTCGAAAATGTTCTTTATATTGCATGAATAGTTCATGACAAACAAACCAATAGGAATAGTTTGAATAAAATATCTTTTCTTAACATACATTAAGGTTAAGGACATTATACTTCCTCCTATAAACCTACTCTTTTACAAGTATATCAATTGGTGTGATTGTCACAATGTGCTTATTTCAGAGAAATAGTAAAGACATCAAAGTGATGAAACAAAAAATATGGAATTCAGCAGCCACCAATGTGGTGGACTTCTTCATCTAGATGCAGCTCTACACCCTCTTTGTATTCTTTCAAGCAGCTTTATGAGAACTTACTTAGAATGTCTTTGCAACATAACAGAAAACTGCTTCTTAAGGGATCTTAATATATATATATATATATTAATATAATTTTCATGGAATAATTTTTTAAAATGCATTCATATAGGTATTTAAAAACTCGTTCTGTATTTCTGCAGTACTAAGGTACGCTTGACTACTTGGTACTAAATAATCCTATTACTATTTGTTCTTTCAGTTAGGAAAGTAGAAAAAGGCAGGGACATTTTTTACTGTAAAGCAAAATCATGTCTGTACATGAGCTTGCCATGTGCATATTAATGCTGCATAAACCAACACATGCTCAGACGAGTGTGATATAGAAATAGAGCAATAGCCACATTTGTTTTTATAGTCCAAAAATAAAATCTTAAAAAAAGGGCAGGTTGTTCCACTGTAAAGACAAGACGCTCCCTGTGGCCTGTCCTGTCATTTTCACAGAACATATCAATTATGTCAAATTGTTTCTTATCTTTACCTTCCTCACAAATTATATTATTACTCTGAAGTACAACACTATATAAACATCATTAAACTATGACAGTTTAAGAAGTTTGTTCATCAAAAATATTATTGACATTATTCTTAATAAAAAAATAAGATAAAGAGCAATTTAAATTCCCTTCAATTCAAAATTTGAGTTTAATGGCGGCAACACACTCAACAAAATTTGGGAAAGAGGCATGTTTGCCATTGTGCGACATGACTTTTCATTTAAATCACACTCTTTAATCATTATGGAACTGAGGATATTAATTGCGAGGGTGGTGGTTAGCCTCACAGCAAGAAGGTCCTGGGTTCCATCCCTGGGTCAGCCAGAGACGCCTTTCTGTGCAGAGTTTGCAAGCTCTCCCTGTTTGCATGAGTTTCTTCCCACTGTGAGTGTGTGTGAATGGGTGTCTGTCTATGTGTTGCCCTACAATGGGTTGGCCTTCAATCCCGTGTGAACTACGCCTTAGTTGTCCGTTATCAGCTGGGATTGGCTCCAGCTTCCCCGCGACCCGAAATGAAAGAATCGGTTTAGAAAATTGATTAATTGCAGTAGTATTTTAATTGGCTTGCTTGCTTGAAATAAGACTTCAGTTGCTCAGCAGTCTTTGGTCATTGTCTGATTCTACTCTTCATGACGCACCAAATATTTTCAATAGGTGACAGGCCAGACAAGTACACACACTCTGTCTCTATGAAGCTATGCTGTTGTAGCCTATGCAAAATGTGGACTCATCTGATTACAGCATACAGTACCACAGTCTTTGATCCAAGATGAGCTCAGGCCCAGAGAACTTGCTTTTCTGCATAGAGTTGCTGTATGGCTTCCTTCTTGTATAGTACAGTTTCAACTTTGTTCTTTACACACTGAGATGTCTCTAAATTTCCTGAATCATTTTGCAGCTGTAGTTGATGAATTACATTCTCTGCAATTTTACTCTGAGAAATGTTCCTTTTGAACTGACTAACAATACTCTAAAAATTTTTGCACAAAGGGGTGGGCCATGACCCATCCTTGTCTTTGATGGATGCTACTTTTATACCCAATCATGATACCTCACCTGCTACTAGTTTGCCTAATGTGTTCTTTAAACAGGTGTTGCATGAATATTCAGTGCACTTTTCAGTCATATTGAGTGTGTTGCAGCCAATAAATTTTTCCTTTGTGTATATTTATAAAATCAATTTTAATGGGCAGCAGGCCATTTAAATTCTAAATATATTTAAATAATATATTGGTCTACCCTATTTAGCTTCATAATTTAGGTTACTACAGAATTTGTGTGGAGTTTAATGGCATTATAGAAAGAAAGATTAGTTTATAAAGAATTAGAATGCATAAATAATTTCACAGTGTACATTTGGGAGAAACACCTATGGCCTAGGAATGTGGGTTGCTCCAGCGTGATACAAAAAACACTCAAATATATATATAAAAAAAAATCTGCAAAATAATATTGAATACATTTTGAATATTGAATAAAAATTGCAAGGACATGTTCAAACCAATTTCATATTAGGTTTAATTGAAGTAGGCTATTATTTACAATTAAATATCAGCAACAATCACATATGCACATGTCTTTTTATTTAATCATCTGAAATAAATTCATTGTTATCATTGTTGTCATGTTATTGGGATGAAAATGTAGCATTTCTATTTTCAAAGGGCTACTTAAACCACACGTGAGTATGACGAGAGGTTTTGGAGCAAATGCTAGAAGTAGTATAGAAAATGAAAAAGACAGCTGGCACTGGAAAAGCTTTGATGAATTCCCTAGTTAAACACAGCCTGTATTTCATTTTGATGAAGAACAGAACAGCAAAAGGCCTTATACGCACATGCGCACACACACGCGCACACACACACATTCGCCTGCATACACACACCTACTAAACAAAATTACCAACATGCCTCGAAGCCATCTCTCCATAACAACAAAAATATGTCCCCTCATTATGATGCGCACACACATACACACACACACACACACTCCACTCTCTTTGTCAGCTGTCCTCCCCCGCCTATAATCTCTCTGCACCCCCATTTCTCTCTCTCTCTCCCACTCTCTTTCTCTCTCCCTCTCCCCCTCTCGCTCCACTGTTCTGTGTGATAGAATATCGATCGCTTGCCTTCTCTCAGCAGAGGGGGAAAAGGGGGGTTGTGGTCAGACAGGCTCCAAGGTCGTCTCCCAGGCAACTACCGGATGGGTCACAGGGTTGCCATGGCGCCTAGGTCGCTAAGGTCACATGACGGGGGAGGGGTCATCTGGATGGCCAGTAATGTTTGGGTGATGAGTAATTGTAGATGTGGATGTGGGGTTGTGTGTGTGTGTGTGTGTATGTGTATGTGTGTGTGCAGGTGTGTGTGTCAAAGGAATGGGAAGAATCTTATGATCTACTAAAATGGTACAGTACAGTTGTGTTTTGTTTTAACATTTGATTCTATAAGGGCCAAGACTCCCCCACTGCATATTTAAAAGCTGCAGTAAATGCCATGTATCACTATATATTTTTAAATTTAAATCTAAATTTATTTTTAATGGCTGGTAGTGTTTATATGCAATAAAGCTTTTTTAAACAAAGATCTTAATTTTAACATTTATGTTATACTTCAAAGTGTTGAACTGATGATATAAAAGCATCCAGTGCTTCTGAACATGGTAAATGTGCTAATTTGATCATCCGAAACATTAATGAGAATACCTGAGCAGTCCATTTATGGAGGGATATAATGAGGTGTGTGTGGACTTTACAGAGCTCCATTAGGCTTTTGAGCACATTTCGACTTGTAGCTGTGTGTAGCTGAACTCAGAGGTTCCTATGGTAACCTACCTGGTAGCATCTCCAGTGTGCAGTTAGTAAACAACAGCAACCAATCACCAGTGAGGCTTTATGTTTTAATGACAGCAAAGTCAGATAAGGGCTCGAGTTCAGGGTTTAGATGAAAAAAAGAAAGAAAGAAAGAAAGAAAGAAAGAAAGAAAGAAAGAAAGAAAGAAGGGGGAAATTAGGTGAGAAACAGAGAGACGATAAACAAAAAAGTAAACAAACGGATAAGAAAGAAGGAAAGGAGAACGCTGGTGAGAACAAGAAAGACAATGAAAAGAACAAAATATCAACATAAAAAGACAAACAGGATTAAGAACAAAAAAGACAGAAAGAAAGAAAACAAGCAAGCAGGAAAGAAAGCCGCTACTGACTGATTACAGCACGTGGATGTTCCTGAAACGCCTCTCATCATTTTATCGAACGACGTTTTGATAAATTCGCTCGTTTAACATAATCTAAAATCAACAAAAAAACAAATCTTCCAGGTTACACATGCCATACAAAATAACTCTGATGTGTTTTATAAATGATAATGTCAGTTCGGTTATTTCTTTCGTACATATTTCGCACTTTTAAATTAAGCTTAAGGCGCGATCAATATCTGTAGTTCTTCTTTAACGAAGAGAGAATAGAGAAAGGGTTGAAAATGGGAGGATTGTAGAAACAAGTTGTTCAGATTTTGCTGCCTTTTCGCTTAAGTTGTGTGTGTAGTTCGACAGAGAAAGAACGCGAGTAGAGCTGTGCTGTGCTGCAGTACCGCTCTGTGGCCAGTAGATGGAGTAAAAACTCCTCTGCAGCAGTGGTGGGGGTCCTGTCACTAAACCGAACCAAAAGTTCATATGCTTATACTGTAATAACTTCATGGATTAATTATCTCATTCTAGTTAAATGAGACAGGGAAAATTGGACCAGACCGGCTTTAAAGAGCCAGTAAGACCCTGTCCCACAGAACCTTCTGAACCGTCCAGTCCTGGCTGCATATGCAGATTAATGACAAAAACAAACAGTGAAAATAAAAGCGCTGAAGCTGATTATAGCAGACCGCGGTAACACTGAAACTGCGTTTGTCTCTTTAGGTTATAGTAGTTGGAAGATTTTACAGGCTTTTGAAAAAACGATAAGGTTTGATTTAATAGTTCTGCGTGTGGTTGATTTAGGAAAATCTTTCTCGTAACTTCTGCCAGTTTACTCTTCGCCTTTGCCTTTTAGCACATCACATGTCAGGTGAGTTCTCCTACATTGTAGAACACTAATACACGAATCTATCAGAGAGCTCCAGAAAATTCTAGAGAAGCGTGCACGTGTGTGTGTGTGTGTGTGTGTTCAAATAGCCAGAGCTTCAGCGGCGAGATGTTCAGTTTTAGTTCCAGTTCCAGTATCTTTATTATCCCCAAGGGGTAATTTGTTGTGCAGCCAGTAGACAAAAAACACATCCATAAAACAACAGAAAACACATCCAACAATCTACATCAATACAACAACACAATACAGTCATGGTAATTTAGGCTGAATGATCATAATGTTATCCCTTTGTTCAGACATTGTGACACCAACATAGTCACTCAAATCACGTGTTAATCATTTCACACATTATTATATATATTTTCACACATACTGTACGTTTTTTTTCATTTGTGATTTTTTTATATCACGACCCATTCTTTAACATTTAATTGCACTTAATTTTCACTTAATTACTAGTAATTCCAGGCTAACATCACGTGGTCACATATAATATCCAAATTGTCACGTGATCATATTTACCACGTTTATTTTTAAGCTGTGTGTGACTAAACGTTTTTTTCATGCATTTTTAGAGATTTCGTTTGTGATCATGTGTGATGTGTCACTTCTATAAATGGTGAAATTCAAGGTGAAGGCCTTTTTGGTAAGAAAGTAGGCTGAACGTGACCATTGGACCGTTTTGTAGTTGCACGTTTTTGTTTTTTTGTGCTGTTGGTAGTCTTTACTCTTCACTGTGTGCGACTTACAGTCTAACACTGCACAAAGTGCCTTAGCCACAATTTTTTTATACGCAAGTGTTTGTTTATTCAGGAGCCTTTTCGATTTAGCAGTCTACTTTCGCTGCTCTTAGGCTGTTCAAACTTTTCTGGTGAATATTCTGATTGATCGGATCTGGGGAAGACTTCTGCTGACGCTGGTCTCTCAGTTTCCAACAGGACGAGCTCACCGAAACCTCCGACCATCTTCAGCGTGTGATCTCTCTTCCTAATGTTTATATTATAAGACTCCTAATGTGCCAGTGGCAATCACCAGCAATCCCCCCCACCCCAACAACTCTTTACCCCCTTTCCGCACGTGCCCCTCTACCTCCTCAGCGGCTACCCAGTCGTCATGGAAACAGCCAAGATGAGGGGAGAGAGGGAGAGATGGGGAGCCAGAGGAATAAGAAAAAGTGTCTGAAGGTCGCGCACGGATTAAAGGTGGGTGGTGGTTTTGACCGCGTGCGTCTACATTTGGGTTGCCGGCCTCAGCTCAGGGAGCGGATTACAATTTCAGCGCTATCCGGAATATTTCTGTACAGCACACAATTACAACATCTCCCCACTGTCTCCCAACTTTTCCTCCCCCCCCCCTCTCTCTCTCCCTCTCTCTTTCTCTCTCTCTCTCTCTCTCTCTCTCTCTGTTTGTGTGTTTCTCTGTGAAAGGGCCAGATGGGGTGAGCTGTTTTATTCTCAGAGGCCCTCCTGCACGTGCCTCCTATTGAAAGCCTTAAAGCGTTTAATTCATGAGAGGCTTGATTCTACAGCAAAGGGGCCTCAACATCCGTCCTCTCTCTCTCTCTCTCTCTCTCTCTCTCTCTCTCCCTCTCTCTCTCTCAGCTCATCTCTTTTTTCATGTGCCCCTACACCTTTCTTATTCTGCGTCTGTCGCTCCAATTCTGTCCTTTCATCCTTTCATTGATTTCATCTGTTGCACTTTTTTCTCTTTTTTTAATTCGCTGAAAACTTTTTTTCCTCTCAATTTTCATTAGTATTAAGAGATCAATAGATTTCTAGAAGCAAATGCAAGTATGTTTGCGTGGTTGCACATGGTTAAATACTTTCTTCCTGATATATTTACACACTCATCAGAAGGTTTATGAGGAAATGTGTCACGTGGTTGAACACAAATAAAATGTCACTTGTAGCACGAATTTGGTTCATGTAACATTTTATTTATGTGAAGTCACTAAATTCAACGCGCCATTGTTTTTCAGTGTAACTCTGTGTCGTCATTTTTTTTCTTTAACTGAAAATCTGAGTAAAGTGTGTGACATAAGCCTGTTCCACTGTGGCACACGCGTACGTGTTGCCTTGTGAAGGTAGGATGCAAAACTCATTGTCCACGCCAGTGAAAATAATGACGTGTGCGTGTGTGAAGCGTGTGTGTGTGTATGATGTTTTTTCAACTTGGCACTACGGCTGGTACGTACTTTGCATATACACCTTACATATTAACCCCCTGCATACACTCCTCTACATGGCGTCGCCCCCCTGCGCAAAACCCCGCTCTGCTGTGCCGGAGGGAAACGGGATTATTTAGTGTTGTTGGGCCCTAATTGTTATTGAATGTGGTGAGTATTAGTGGGCGCTAACTGCAGAATAATAAGGCCGCTGTGTTGGGGGCATCAGGGCCGCCGCGCCGTCCAGAACAAAATCGATGGACACACTGAGTTAATTATGAGAAATCAATTAAGACGAGAGAGCCGCTGCATTACACGCGCCTCGCGCCACCAGCAGGTGATCGCCTCCTCGCTTCTCGCCGCTCCTTCACTTCCCCACGACGGGAAAGCTTCCGAGACCGCAGCTCCGTTTGTTTGTTTGTTTTAAAGCATGTTTAAATTGGTCTTGTCTTAAAAGACGAGCAGCGAAAAAAAGGTAAAAACACATTAAACAGTACAATTAAACTGTAAATTATTACATAACTTATTGAAGATCTGAGACGAAATATAAGTAAATATATAATATATAATATAGAAAAATAGAACATTGATCCTGAATTGATGAATTTGTGAAATCAGAATTTCAAATTCATATTTTGCCCTTTCTTTATGTGAAAGTCCGCGAATTACTGTAAAAGATAAAACGTACAAATACAGTAAAAGTACAAATACGGGCTATATTATATATAGGCCATATTTAGAGATTATCATTGTGTACTATATATAGTCAGTGCCCATATGTATGTCATTATTAATTTCTGCGCGTGCCTTAATGAAACATGTGCAGCGGAAAGATGACGCATCTGCTGCTGCTGCTGATATTTAGTGTCAAACAGTTGAGCCTTAGAACGCAGCAACTAACAGAAACACAAACAAATCTGCGATTCCGAGCAGGAGTTTAAACTCTTGAGGCGAGGAGTGTTGAGCTTCCAGCGGCAGAATCACGTGTGCCACACATCTGGATGCCGGGTGCCCGCTAAAACCCAGTTCAGCACCGCGCATTATTTCTGCTGAAGAAAAACTTTGGAAGTGTCACGTCGCTCTTAGGAAGAGCTGAAATGAAGCGCGTGCGGTTTATGTAGGTGCAATTAACGGCGGAGAGTTTGTAGAAAATAGCTAACGAAGTAAAGGAAACGTCTAAAAGGAAATGGTGCAGTTGTTCACCTCTCTGTTTTGATGAAAAATGTATACGGTTATTTAATATAGACCCTGTTCCCAAATTTGCATTTCTACACGCTGTTTGTACACAAGACCTATTCTTTTTCAGACCGTGTATTATAAGAATGTTCGAAGAATGAAACAGCATTTCTGAATTGAAACATTCCTCATGTCGGCTTTATGCAAAATTACCGGAATTACAATTTGCATATGCAAACGTGCTTGATTTTAATATTTACAGCTCTATGCTCATTCAGAACGAATCTGCCAGGCCGAAACGACAGGTTTATACTGACACTTAATCAATTACAATATGCATATATCTGTGTCTTTTTTATTCATGTAATTTCTTTTTAAAAAATCTTTAAACTGGAACTTTTTTTCATGCTAATACCTGGTGTTGTAAATTGATTGAACGCACAATTGCCGGGTGAAAAAAATAGGCAAATATATATATATAATATGCAAATTATGCAAATAAATACCTGAATATTTTCCGCGAGTTTGTGATCAGCAGAACACGACCGTATCGGCAAGCTCCTTAGTTTTGCTTTACATTAGAATAATGCTCATTTGAATATTTAAATATATATAAATACATTTCAGAAACCTTTTTCTGAATAATTTCTCAGTTGTAAATGCCGTTCCTTTAATGTTTTAACGCAGTCAAATCGCAAAAATATTTTCAGTGTTCAGTAATCAAAAGTTTAATATTCGTAAACCTGCCTCTGCAAATCAGTCATACTACACAAATAAGTCGCTAAACTTCGGTCAGATATAATAATAATAATAACAATAATAATAATAATAATAATAATAATAATAATAATATAGCATGATAATATTAACAACCAATGTTTTACATTTTAAACTACTTAAAGAGACACAAAGACACGCGTGTTCGTTTTTAAGGCTTATACATTTTTATAAATTCGTTTTTATTGTTGATTTGTATTTTGTATTTAAACCCCTGTGGTGAAAATGACGATCTAAATGTAACTGTGAATTGTGACTATTTGACCTGCCCCACAGTTACGTTTTTCATATTAATCCTTGACAGAGAAGAAAACGGATAGAAAACACTATAATGTATAAGTATACCGACACCCAGATGTTTACAGAATAGTTTGTCATTACTCGTCAATCGAGGTCTTACATTAATTACACTCATGTTGCCATACTGCAGTGATTCCATATTTGCTACGTCACTGCTGTGAACATCAGCCTCAGATTTCCTTCATGGTCTCAGCAGCAGCAGCTTTGTGTGCTTGTGTGTCTATGTACTGTTGTTTCGACCTGTGCATTCACAGCAATCCACTTTTGCGTTAATTGCATGTGTGTTCAGGCAAATTATGATTGCTTAAGCATGTAAATAGTAGAATTTTACATGCACAGTTCAAAGAGTGTTTGATCATGAAAGGATTATATAATCTTTTATTTGTTTTCTTATCATGAGGGGAAAAATAGAATATCCCATATGGGCATGTGGGTGTGAATAATTTCTTACAACCATACATTTAATCATCTCCATGTTACAATATAGTAAGTTGTTCAGAGCAGAATCCACTGTGTGGCCTTTTCTCCAGTGGCATTAGATTAATGAATGGCTTTGATTTTTTAATGCTGATCATTGACTCATCAAAGGAAGATCATGAGAGGAGAATCAGCTTAGATATTGATCCACATATTGATCTTTTTGCTTTGCTTATTGGTGTCAGCACATACTTATGGTCCGCAGTGGGAGTGTGTGTTTGCGTGTATGTGTGTGTGTTGTGGCCAGAGGCCGCCTTAGAGTCGTTAAGCATGACCCCTGCCTTAACGAAATGTCTGACATTCTTCAAATAAATAATTCATCTTTGGTGAGCTCAGTGAGGTGACATGATGTCCACTGTGCACCCATTGCTGGTCAAAACTTTATGAGGAGAATAGATCAATCGTATATGATCGTTCAGTCTCACGCACATGCATTCACGACACTTACAGAACGGACACAGCCTGTGCCACGCAGCCAACCAGGTGCTTAGGATGCGGGCTAGGGATCAAGCCGGTGTGTGCATGTGTGGGGGGGTGGGTCGAAGGTCAATTCCATCCCAGACGAATGACCTCATTCGTTGGTGGCTGACCCTTGTGGCCACACTAGTAGGGGGAGGAGAGTGTAAGAAAGAGAGCGAGAGAGAGAGAGAGAGAGAGAGAGAGAGAGAGAGAGAGAGAGAGAGAGAGAAAGAGAGAAATCCTAGGTGTTCCTCCTGCTGTCGGTTTCTGTGCTGGTGTATGTCACATACTCTCTTAGTGTTTGTCTTTCTTCTATAATTCTACAACTCTTTTCTTTTTTTCTCTATTACCTTGCTTTTTTTTGCTCATGAATTAGCACCTGACCTTGACTGCTGACCCCACCCAAACACTGACCTTAACCCCCTGGAGCCCTGAAGCCCATACTGCTCCTGCAGCCCCACAGACCTTTGCACATGTGTGTGCACACACAGAAAGACACATTCAGATGTCAGGCAGGTTTTTCAGCAAAAGCGATCAGAAATTGCTTCAGCAACAGTTAAGCTGATCTGAACACTAAAGCAGTGCTGTAGTGAGTGCAGTAAAGAAGTGCACTTGTGAGATTTGGGGTTCTATCTATTAATGAAGATTGAAAGAAAAATACTATAAACCAGTGCTTTGACTTCTTCTGTCATTCCTCTGTGCTTTGTTGTGCACACATACACACAAATAATAATTTGGACCAGCTTACATTTTCACATGGTGTCCCGAGATGTTTTGTTGCCTTGTGTCTGAATGGGAGAAAGTGAGACCATATTTTGACAACTAAGAACACATAGATCTTGTCATTTACCAATGAGAATTTTAGTTCAACAACTTTGTTTTTGTATACAAATTCCACACTTACTTCTCTTTTATTTCTGTTTCATCCAGTTAAATCATTGTCCACCTTTGGTTTTTGGGACCAAAATCTCTAGATCATTTTAAGAAATTAGCTTAGATTATGTAAAAACTGTACATGGGTGAATTTCCAGAGCAAGGCAGAAAGAAGATAGAAGTGGAGGGACTGATGGGCGCTTCAGGATCAGCTGGGTTTATTAACAGCGTGAAAAATGTGTAATGCCACATTTTATTGAGTGCAGTCTTAGAGCATTATTGTTGCTCAAAGGCCTTTAGTGTTGCAGCCCCACAAAGTCAGAAAGGGCCTGTCAGTTATACTGAATTCTTATTGGTGCTGTACAGTTATACCCAGCTGTTGGCCTGAATTTAATATTTTAAGCAGCATGGACTTTGTGAACACATATACAAAGCATTTCAGGTGTCAATTTGATGATCAATACACATGCGTAATCTGCATTTCTTAGAGCTGCCTTTTAAATTCTGTGCTCCCAACAGTGTTGTCCTTGAGAAAAGCTACCATAGGTTGTTTGACAGTAGCTGTAAAGTTGTAATGAGTGACCATAATCTATGGGTGGCAATAGTGAGCATCTGCCACCATGGCTGGGAGTACTGTCACCTCCCAATAAAGAAGAATGAGGAATAGACAAGCGAACAAGAGGCCTAGGAGGGGAAGTGGAGGAAAGAGTGATGGACATGCGCATCCTCCTGACTAAGTGCCTTTGGCTCTATTGTGTGCAGCCCTCTCTCCACCCCAAAACATCCCTCTCTTTCTCTTTTCCTCTCCTTCCTCCTCCTTTCCCCAACTTAATCCCTCCCCACTCTACCACGTTTCTTAATCCCAAATATCCAAGACCCCCCACCCCCTATTGCCTTTTGTAGCCATAATGCTGTATCCTCTATATAGCCTGTCTTTTCCCCTCTCTCTCTCTCCCTCTCTTATCACTCTCTCACAGTCCCTGCGCTTGTACTCTCATGCCACATACATTCTACCTTCACCCTGTTCTTTCTCCCCCATTGCACTCTCTAGCTTTCGTTTTATTCGTTTCTATACCTACTATCTTTTTCTCCGTTTCACCACACCATTGGGAAAGTATACCCACCCACAGTGTCACATTTATATCAGCAGATAAATGCCTAAAATTCCTTATCACTGCATTCAAACTGGGTGAATTAAGAATTTGGCTAATATGAACTGCTAGACAGAATTGCATGAAGCATCTAAAGATCTGGAAGAGTGTTTTTTTATATATAGTTTTGTGCTTAAATCATTAGAAAGTTAAATGTAACTGCAGATCTATTCTTCCTGCACTGTATCACATGACATTTGTATTCCAGAACAGAATGTGTGTGTGTATGTGTGTGTGTGTGTGTGTGTGTGTGTGTGTGTGTGTGTGTGTGTGTGTGTAGCCGGCATGCCAAGTGTCATATCGATAGGTTAATGGCCATGGTGTCAGATTCAGTAAGTCACTGATTAGTTGGCACTTCACTAATCCACACACTAGTCAGGAGTTATAGACCCTCCAGCATTGATTTTCTCTGCTTGCCTTTGGGAGAGAGGTAGGGGTCAGGTAGGACGGGGGGGTTCAGGTATTGATCGACCCCAGTTCAACCCCGTACGACCGCCTCTGACCTGACCTGCTTCCGCTTTCCCATTCCTTCGGAGGTGAGGAGAACTTGTATTCATTCTAAGCACTTCGTCTGTGGGACACACCTTGCCCGATTGCTTGGGTGGTATTTTGGATCCTGTGCTTTGACAATATGACCCGGTTTGATTGACAGCCAGATTCACACTCTTACCCATGAATGAGTACCCCTGTATTTGACCATCTGATGGAACCGTTGAGCCAACTGCTACACACACACTCAGGCTAACCTTTGACACCCTAATTTGCTTAGTCACCACTGAGAAGCTAATGATGGACTCCTTTGTTGGCTGTTGGCCATAATGGCGACACTTCTTGCCAGAAGTCATTTGCTACTTGTGTCGAACCGCTTCCTCAATCCAAACCCTCCATCCCTCTTTCTCCTCCTCTTTCTCCCTCTTGCTGACAATTGTGCATCATTATCCTCCCCTGACGTCTGCCTCTCTTTACCTTCATCATCTGCCCTCTAATTGTCTTTCTGTCCTTCCCCTCCCTTCTTCCCAATCCTTCTTTCTCAGTTCAGCTTGTCAGCTCTCCTCCCTTTTTTCTCTTGCTCCCCGAATCCCAACTGTAATCTCATCTTCGCTGCGTCTCGCTTTCTCTCTCCTCCTTTCCCTCATTCTCCCTCTCTCGCTCTTGCTCGCTCTCTTCCTCGCTGTGTAAGCAAGAGAGAGGAGGTTGTTAAACATTTTTCTTCTCTCTTAATTGTTTTGACTTGTGCCATTGGCATCCCGATTAGAGCCCATTGATTTCCTGGTGCTAAGTGCATTGATTTCTACATTTCTTATTGATCCCGGTTCTAAATCTACCCGCACATGGTCTCAGTGCACAGAGACAGAGAGAGGGAGAGAGGAAGAGAGAGGGAGGGAGAGAGAGAGAGAGAGAGAGAGAGAGAGAGAGAGAGAGAGAAGGAGAGTGAGAGTGAGAGAGAGCGAGAGAGAGAGAGAGAGAGAGAGAGAGAGAGAGAGAGAGAGAGAGAGAGAGAGAGAGAGAG
>JBBPDA010000138.1:344000-360513 GCA_037974385.1 Arnoldichthys spilopterus
TTTGTGGTGGTGGTGTGTGTGTGTGTGTGTGTGTGTGTGTGTGTGTGTGTGTGTGTGTGAATGAGGACCCTTTGAAGTGGAAATGGGCCCTGGTTGGCAGTAGGCCAGTGCATCAATAAAGCCAACTGGAGTTTGAGAGCCAGTGAGAGCCATTTAAGCTCCATTTCTCCCAGGCCTTACAGCCTAGGAAAGACCTGTGCACACACACACACACACACACACACACACTTTCTCTCTCTCTCTCTCTCTCTCTCTCTCTCTCTCTCTCTCTCTCACACACACACACACTTACTCACACACACAGCATGCACACAACACACAGTAATCAGACTAGGTTTGTGTGCGACCATGTTGCTAGGGTTGCAGGCCCTCTAACAGGTTGGTGTGTAATTTGTGTGTGTGTGCATGATTGTGGAGTCAAAAGTGGTCTGTTAGGCCCTAGCTCAGTGGGGTTGTCTTTCAAGTTTAATTGCAAAAAGGTGCATTTTAAGGTGTGTATCAACTACACAGAAACCCTTCGTACACACACTTGTGTGGATTCACACCCTACCCCCTTTCGTTGCTCAGTACTCCTTTTTCTCCATCTTTTCTAATCTTTCTTCACATCCTCGATAATATCCACACAAACACACACACACACATACACACACACACCTCGCTCTTTAGCCGTCTGTTCCCTTAGCGACCGTTTCCAAGGCGCCCATATTCTCCCGGGCTGGGGGCGGGTACTTGTGATGTCGACCATGCACAACCATACACCTGTACTGTTCCCCTACAGTCGCACCTCTCTCCCTACCTCTGCCTCTGCCTGTCACACCTGCAGACGCAGTGTCACTGTGCTACAGGTTTAAGGGTCAGGTGAGAACTGTGCGTTTTACAGCTTTAAGCATTTTTGCACATGACTAATAAATTTCATTATTTCCTTACACATTTTCAATTTCAAACTTTGAGATTTGTTGAAATACATAATTCCTGTCTTCTTACTCATAGCATTATGCAAATTTCCCACTTGTGGGACTAATAAAGGTTTATCTTATCTTATCTTATCTTATCTTATCTTATGTTATCTTATCTTATCTTACATAATGTCAGTTAAGTTGCTTTGCTGTAACAGTGAACTATATGCAACTTCAACCCATTTTTATGCAGATAATTATTTTTTATGTGTCTGTTTACATGAATGCTGTACATCTCCTACTGTAAACTTACTTACCAGTTACCAATTTCATTTCAGCTTTTGGGTTAATCACACATATCTTAATTGCATAAAAACCATTAAGAAAGATAATTTATTCCCATCAATATGTGTTTATATAGATATCGAGAGGGAGGGAACATAAAGATAAAAAATTACAATTCAGAATTAAATGAATGACTACTAAAATACCTTTTCCAGCTATGCTAAATGAACTGAGTACCAATAACTAAAGAAACATGTTACGTATGGTTATTAAGCTAGACTAAAGGTTTGAGCCTTGCTGCAAAACCTTGGCTGGTGAAACCATTACATGAACATTTGTATCAAAGAACCTTTATTACTATTCCATAACCAATAATTGGCTACCAAACGATCTGAAACATCCATTTCAGAGGATTCCATTGGTTTTGAACAATTTTTTCAGCATACTAAGAAGCTGAGCTGAGGTTGGCCATAACTGATTGTTATTCCTAGTATTAATAAAACAGGATGGACTGTTAAACCGCAACACAACACATCGCCATGGTCAATGTAATAAATACCAGTATAAAGTGCATCCTAACCTCGTCTTTTCTATGAAGATAGCATGTTATAACCCAAAACTAAAGTTATTTGAAGATAACTGATAAAAAAAATAAGAGCTAATAAGCACAAACCAACAGAACCACTAAGAATATGGGGCAGCATCACTTTCCAGAGTTTTTATTACCAAATATGACTTTAGGACTAAAACGTGGCATTCAAGTGTCAGTGAATCAGTGAGAGAGTTCTCCTTTTATGTAAAACTTTATTGTATTACCATTTCATAAACTACAGCACATACTTAAAACTGTAGTATAACTTTTAGTGAAACTTTATTTTATTGTAGTTGAGGGTTGCTTTGTTTTGTTAACTTTATCCAGTTGGTGCAGTGTATTTGTATGCATGCCTGTAATATTCAGCAGTTCAGCACGAGCTACAGCAAGTCCATTTTATTTCTCATTGTTGTGGATGAGCAGTTCATCCAATCAAACTGGCTTATGATCATGATTTGTACTAAAGCGAATACGGCAGCTGCTACAACAGCACATGTCCGTCTCTCATAAACTTCATGACACCTTTTCCTTTTGGACAGAACTTTTCTCGTGTCCCTTTCATTCCACTCAACTGTTGCTCCTCTTTTTCTCCCTGCAGACACACAACCTGCCCTATTTCCAGCACCCTTCCTCCTCTCTCTCTCTCTCTCTCTCTCTCTCTCTCTCTCTCTCTCTCTCTCTCTCTCTCTCTATTGATCTAGTCATAGTTTTCTGTCTTCAGTGTGCTGGCTGGCTGGCTTTAATCAATACAGATAATTGTCTGCTTTCTCCCGATGCCAAACAGTCTGTGTTTTTTCTGAATGAATCCAGGTCTTCCCCCACCACACACACGCACACGCACACACACACCCACACTAACCCCGCCCGCCCGGGATTCCCCCCATTAATGACAGGAGATAACCTGCTTTCCTTACCGATTTTTTCCCCTCCCCCCCTCGACTCCTCTGCCCCCCCATCCTCATCGATTGCCGTGAGATATCGGCCCGCATGCCCCTCTCTCCCAGTGTAAACACAGCGTGCACGTGGTGCTGAGACTGCACACACACTCGCGCATAAACAAATAGGCAAACACACTCGCTGGGCCCCTCTGCGGCTCAAGTGGTGACACCGCACTGTGTGTTTGCCTCATTGGTTGCACAGATAGAACGTGGAACTTTTGGCAGAAGGTACCTGAGACTTTATGACAGACCAAGGAGACTTTCAGGAGACTTAAGTTTACTTTCGCGAACTGTTGATAGGCTGATATTTTCAGTGTAATACAGCACTTTCCCATGTATTAGAGTTACTATACCCCCATAAAAAGTCATTTATAGTGAATTATACTAAATGCTTGCTTTAGCCCACTAGACAGTCACTCAGTTTTGAAAATGGAATGACCTTCACAGCTGTCTTATGTGACATGTCCTTGATAACCTATCATTTAGTGATAAAAAATGACATTAAATCATTTGTATGTGCATGTAATATAGTTTACATACTTCAGCATAATTCACACTAGCTCAATACATTTCACCTTTCTCTTTCAGGTATTGTTAAAACGCTGTATCATTCAGCTTCATCAGACTTTGCAGGCTTTGTTGAAATCCCTCTGACTCCACATGACCATGAAACATTTCTATAGTGCTCGAACTTAATGGCAAGGCTTGAATGCACGCCTGGCTGTTGGGTAAGTGAGAGGGCATGGACAACTCTGTAATTATGTTCTTAACTGTGAATCCCAGTGCCTGTAAACATGTCACTCATGTCAGGAGAGGGACTTTCACTGGCTAAATTTCACTGGCTTCGTGGTTAGGCCCCCTACCCTTGTGAACTGAAGGTCGCAGTTCAAGTCCCGGCCCAGGTACCATCCTACACTGCTCCCTGGATGTTTTTAATAGCTGCCTGCTGCTCCACGTGTGCACATATGATGAGTTCATTGGTGCACTTTGTGTGTGATTGAGCTTGTTTCCAATGACAAATAAGCCACTTTCACTGAACTGAAGATGGGATGCCTTCAAATCTTAATGGACAAGGGTGGCAATCACAACAAAAGGTGTGGGACGATCAGCTCAGAAATGAATTGAAAAGGACCGCTGTCACCTTGAGCTACAGATTTAGTAGCAATAACAAGCACGTCATTCACAGCATAAGCTGTTTAAGTGTTTCCTTTGAGACAAACCAAATCTCATCCTTTAACAATGACAACTCTAGTTTGGTGCAAATTGCTTTATAAAGCATTGTTCACATTTAGAGCATTGGAGATGTACTTAACGATTATACTAGAGCTTAAGCTAAGTTCAAGTGTTGAAGTTGTATAACTATGTAATAACCAAACCTGCTTAGGCAGCTTCTTGCAGCTATTGTAATGTGCTTCAGTGATCGGAAATTTCCTTATGGAAGTTTTATCCTAGAGCGTTCTTCGGGTAGGCGTTACAAGAGCCACAGTGTCATTGTGTGTGTGTTCTTAACAACTTAAAGTGTGCGTGTGTGTTTTTTTTTTTTTTTAAATGGCCAGCACAAAATATTTTGTTTTTGCTTTACTATTTGAGTTTGTGGTTGATATATGCTCCCCCCTCAGCGGTCCGACACTCAGCACCGCAGTGCTGGAGATTCGGCCATTTTGTGTGTCTTATTTTTTTGCTGGTGCAATGAGAACGCGGCCTGATCCAATTTGTGTTGGTCACCAGTGTGAAATGGCGGTCGGCCGGGGGACGGGAGCTCTCCAAAGCCTCTCAGTCCCTCTCTCTCTCTCTCTCTCTCTCTCTCTCATTCCCTCTCATTCCCTCTCATTCTCTCTCTCTTTCACTCTGTCTTTCTCTCTCTCTCCTTCTCTCTCTGTGCCACTCAGCAAACACCTCACTATCCTGGCACCACCATGCACCCAGCATGACCACAGCCTTGCAATCAAGAGACAACACTCACACCCAACACACAAGCACACACAGCTATGTACACCCACACTCACCTGCCATTTGACCTTTTGATATACAGCATATCTGACCAGAGTGCTAATTAAGATTTTGCTTCTCATTTAAAATATAAAAGTGCTGTATAAGCCATCAGTGTTATGGAACCAGTGAATGTAGGTATAGTCAAGGAGACACATTGTGTATGAGCTCAGACATTTAGTTTTTATTTTACTTTTTCGACTAGAATACTAGGCGCTGTTCAGCTGAAGGGAAAAGGTTTGACTCATTTTTCTGTGGCTTTCAGTTCTGAATATTTTTCAGTGCTCTATAGGCCCATGTTCTGACCTTGATTAAGATTTTGCTATAGTGTAGGTGCATAAATCTCAGTCCCAGAATTTGGGTAAAATTCATTATTTTTGTATGAACTGTTATATTAGCCAAATCCATACTATATATTTTTTATATGGGCTCTCTCAAATTTGTCAAATGGATCCAGGCCTTGCTTTGCAGCTAATAGAGGTTTCCCTTTCTTGGTGTAAATAAATAATTGATGGAATGCATTAATCAAGAATTTACACCTATGACATGAATGTACGTGACACTAAATAATATATCAGACCATTTTCTGAAAGTGAGCATGTTGTAGTATATGTTTGATGTGTTCTACATTTTTATTGTCATAAATAGGATTTTTACCACAAACAAATTATTCAGATAAAATAGTAAAACACCTTCAAGCTACAAGAGAGCAAAGAAAAACTTGTTCCACTTCTTTATCATATTTACTAAGTTAATTACATGTGTTCAGAGGCCAGTTGCAGTCCTTAGAATCACAGCAGCACATCCCAACGCACACCTCAGTTTTTTTGTGTCCTCTGCAAAATTACTGTGCTTGACGACCTTATAGCTGACAACGTAGCAACGGAGAGCGAGCAATGGATGGATGGATGGAGGCGGGAGGGGGGTTTATATGTGTCATTTGGTGAGTGAACATAAGTGGCTCTGAGGCGGTCAGAGGGGCAGCTGATGGAGAGAGGTAAAAATAGAGAGAAAAGTGGCCACTTTTTCTTTCTTTCTCTCCTTTTTTTTTTTTTTTTTTTTTTTTAAACTGGCAACGCCACAGCCGGCCTCGGAGCACAAGAGGCCCTGAGCTTCATGTTGAGCGCATGGTGGCTCAGACATTGGTTTTATTAAACAACGGAATCAGCGCGGGACAGGACGGGTGAGCAGGGGTGAAAAACCTTGCCCAAAGGCACAAGTGGAGGGCAGGGAGGGGGGCACTTCATCTCTCCATCCATCCTTCTGTCTATCCCTCACATTATCCTTCTCTTTCTGTTTCCCTCAGGGTAACTATCAACCTGTACCCCCCCCCCCTCCCCCCAATCCCCAAATCCAGTGTCGAGCTCATCCTCTCACTTTACACACAATCCTGTCTTCTACTACTGATAAAAATGCCCAGCAGAAAGTCCTCACCTGACTAATAAACTAGAGTTTATTGTGACAGAATGGAAACACTCACATTTCGCTACTTTTTTTTTTTACTTTATCTTTGCCAATTATATAAAGCAAGAGGTGGAAAGGTAAGCGGGAAAAGGGCTGGAGTGAAGGAGCTGTTCTATGTGTGTTTCATTCATCCTGTTTGGTCTCAAAAAGAAAAAAAGAACTATGGTTAGGTAGATAAAGCCTCATTGCCTCTTAACCTCTGAAAAAATAAAACAGAGAGATCTGAATCCCAGAGTATAGAATGGAAGAAGAGAGAGAGAGAGAGAGAGAGAGACAGAGAAGGAAGTAGAAAAAAAGAAAAAGAAGGGAGGCGAGGGGCTGGGGGCAGCCGGCGCTGCAAAAGTGCCTCCAACACACGCGGGTCTGAGCTGCCCTGTGTGAGGGGCCCCGATCGATACCAACTCGGAGCAATAAAGCTTTCTCCCTGTCATCTCCACAGAATACAAAGCAGAATGGGGAAGAGGGAGGGAGGGAGGGAGGGATAGAGAGATGGGGGGGGGGGGCGAGAAAGGGGTGAAAAGCTGTTCCGCTAGCCAGACCAATTTCCTAACCCCCCCACCACCTTTTCTACCCTCCGAATCTTACAACGTTCTCTACCTTTTCTCTTTCTTTCTTTCGCCTTTCTCTCTCTCTTTCTCATTTTCTCTCTCTCTCTCTCACACTCTCTCTTAGCCTCTCTCTCTCTTCCTCTCTCTCTCTCTCGGCCTCCTCTTGGCCCGGCGTGAGCCAGGATGTCGTGCATGTAGGTATATTATTGATACTGTTTGAATAAATAAAGTTAATATTTCATTACAGCCTCTTTTTTGTAGAAAAAGGTGGATGGAAAGAGGGGCAACAAGAGAGAGGGATTTAAGCACTGAAGAGGAGAGGGCTGAAGTGATGGCCTTAGAGGATGGGGTGAGGTATTAGTTGGAAAGAGAGAAAGAAGGATGGATGTGCCAGTGACAGAAAGAAGAAAGGTGGGGGTGCCTGAAGAGGGGAATATTTTAGGACAGGAAGAGAATGACAGACGTGTGTGTGTTGTGGGGGTGGGGGGGGGATTGGAGAGGTCAAATAAGCGTTCTCTTTAATTGAGAGCCAATTTAAGTCTGGTCCAATCGATAGAGCCATATAGCGAGCAATCTAGCGGCCCCCATAACACATATATCACAGCGCTTAGTTGCTTAGTAGACACTGTCATGGACAGACACTGTCTCTGGCCCTTGATGGGATTTGGAGACGTATTGGTTTCGCCCGATGCCTTCGGCCATTGAACTTGTTCTTGCCATACTTTGATGTGCGGCCGGCTCAGGGTTTCTTGTTCAAAAACGAGAAACAGCTAAAACTCCTAGCAGGTAGCAGCCATAATTATTTACTATGTATTACATATGGCCACTCTCTCTCTCTCTCTCTCTCTCTATGTCTCTTTGGTCTCTCTCTCTCTCTCTCTCTCTCTCTCTCTCAGTCCGTCACCCCTCCCTCTCCCCCCTTTCTTCTTTATTAGGAGGCAGCTGTGTAAGTCTTTGTTGCCCTCCCTGTCGTTCCCTCCTTTTATTATACAATCACAATGCGCCGTCACTCTTCTCCCTTGTTCCCTCTTTTCTTCCACTCACACTCACTCTCACTCTCTTACTCTTCTTCCCTTTCCCCCTCTCACGCATGAACCCCGTGTTCATCTTGTTCTCTTTAGCCCTCACCCTTACCTCTTGTACCTCTCTCTCTTTCTCTCTCTCTCTCTCCTCTCTTACTGGGGCCTTATGAAGGAAGGATGGAGGGATGGTGGACGGACAAATGGACGGCTGGAAGGAGAGAGGCAGCCAGCGTTGCCCTCTCTGCCTGTTTTGTGTTGGTCCCTGGGGAGGGCTGTAATAATGGTAGCCATGTGGGGAGGGGGTGGAGGGGTGTGTGTGTGTGTGCGTGCGCGCGTGTGTGTATGTGTGTGTGTTGGGGGGAGCGATTATTGTCTTGTAGGGAGTCAGAAGTATCGATCGGCCCAGAAATATGTGGTGCGAGAAAGAGCTACTGTATCGGATATAATATACACTCTTGAGACGCGGGGCTTGCACTCTCTCGTTCTCTCTCTCTTACACACACACACACACACACACACACACACACCCATACACTCAAATACAAATACAGAATACCCACCGAGACGCGAACACACACACAAATATGTACTTACAAATACTCTCTTCGAAAAGCAAACACAGCTGGAGACATACATGTACAAACATGTGTGCATGTAGTCAGCTAGAGGCAACACATACACCCATACACGAACTGGAGTCTTCAACATATACACATCCGCTTCAACATACTTGCACCTACACAGCTTCAGAGTGGTTTCCACGCAGGCAAAACACACACACAGCCATGAATGACATGGGCAAATGAGATAAACTTCATTCATTAAAAGCTTAAGGGACTCTTGAAAGACATTACAGCATTCAGGCCTTTACAATTACCCCACGAAAAACCCAAAAATCTAAATTTTGTCTATATATTAGTGCTGTGTTTTTTAGTGCATTCACACTTTGAAAAATTACTTTGCGGGTTAAAGTACATGGGCTTATAATAGTTTAATGGTTCAAACTCTGAACACAAAATAACTTATTAGTTTTAGCAGAAAGCGCTTGCCCTTAGGTTGATTGGACTATCACATGTATGCCCATACACACACACACACACACACACTCCTCTTTCACTGCTGTTGCCTAGCAACGCGGCTTGGTGCCCTATCGGTGAGCAGTGCTGTCCGGTGATGTCATGACCGCTGCTGACCAGCACTGCTGCATTGAGGGGAGCGGGGGGGAAAAGAGTGAAAAATAGCCAAGAAAAAAATGAGAAGAAAAAGAGAAACAGATTGGTGTTTCCTTTAAAGTTTTGTTCAGGAGTCAAGTTCATGGAACGAAAAAGTCATTTGCACATAGACTTTTGGAGAAATGAGCAGCGAAGTCCGTCAGCAAGCCGTTTCTCTAAAATGACAATTAAAAAGAATGTGTATAAAGGTTCCGCTGAAGAAAGGAGCGAGGCAGTAAATGCTGAACTTGACCATGACTCGGCCACATTCACTGGGCCATTCGGAGAGAGGGAGGGAGAGAAGGAGGGAGCGAGAGAGGAAGCAAAAGAGAGAGGGAGGAACTCGGGGGTCTAATTTTAAACCTGTACTCCTCCATTGTTCCGCTCCATTGTCTTTAAATCAGGTCAACAGCCAATAAGATTTAACACCCCAACCTGCCTGCCTCCATCTCCCTTCTTGGAGAGAGGGAGTCAAGCGTGAACTTCAACTTTGGGAAGGTGTGTATGTGTGTGAGAGAGAGAGAGAGAGAGAGAGAGAGAGAGAGAGAGAGAAAGGGAGGAGTGCAGTCAAAGTGTGTACAGACCTTATGAACCTTGGTTAAGACACCTCTGAGGCAGTTGCAAATCTTCGCCTGTTTGGTGGTGTTAACCACAGCTGGCAGTTCACTTCTTAATCACTCAGTTCAGATTTTTCACAGTACAGGCATTACTTGAATAATGGATTAATATAATGCTCTGTTTTTAAATAATTTATTTTAGCATTAAATAATATAAATATAAAAATGAAATAAAAAACATTGAATTAAAAAATATATGTATATACGTATATAATTGTTTTCATACCAAAACCTATTATTTATATTTTTCCATATTTATTTTTACATCATTCAAAAACTCCAGCTGCATCCTTTATATGGAGAGAACACTTCATGAGGAATAGACCAGCAGACCTTTTAATTTATTTTTTTCTTCTCATATGAAGTTTAAAGGAGATTTTTTTAAGATGAAAAAGGGAGATTTTTATATATACATTTATACAGAAAGACAGCAACAAAGCCTGGGCTTGTAACATGGACAATTATAAGTTTTCAATGTGTTACATGAACTTGTTTTCCTCCCTTTAGCTTTAAAAAAAAGAGAATTTCTTTGCTTTTCTCTGTGTAACTTAAAACAAGCTGCTCTTGTCTTGTCATTGTTTTGGCCAGTGATCCCTCTGGACCCCTCTCCTCCTGCTGTGTCCCCTCAGCTTAAGGGCAGACGAACCCCCTTACTAGCCTCCCCGGAGGTCAGTGGGGAGGGCCGGTTCTTTGGGGGGGCAGGGTGGTTCCAGCGGGCTGACGTTGGGCTGACCTCTGATCCCAACACACGCCACCCCGCACCCCTCTTTTCTTGTCCCTAATACACACTCATACAAACCCACGCGCCGTCTGTCACAGACCTGACAGGCGTTGCTGAGGAGGTTATGGGGGTACAAAAAGGAGGGGGACTCCCAAAACCTGCTAAACTCCTGACAGTGACCCCAGAGTGTCTCACACACACACAAATCCTTGGCCTTTGTCACCTCGTGAGTGTCCCAAAGACAGAGCTATCATGACGCTGAGTGGTAGGGTGCAGGGCTTAGGCCGCAGAAGGTGTATTTGTGGGGAATTTGTGAGCATATACCCAACAACACCCTAAATTCGTTATCTAATGACTGCAGTTATATAAAAGCATCGGTACACGTCTTTTGTTTTGGTTCTGAATGTGTGGTTCCAGCTGGACTGTTTTGTATGCGAACCTTAAAAAGCACCTACAGCCTGAACTAACTGCACTTTTGGCCTTTGCTTATATGTACCAACTGATTGATTTTTGTTTCATTCTTGTATGGTGAGGCTGCCCCCATGTGGTCAAGACACACAATTGCAGTTTCCTCTTCAACACTTGTAATGGCATGCTGAACCAGAGCAGTGGAAAAGGGAGGAGGGTGAAGGAAAGGAAGCATTAGAGTGACAGAGACTTGTTTTTCACTTGAGTGATGAGCACTTTCCAGCCACCCCGGCACTTTCCAGTGATGACTCTCTCTTTCTTTCTTTCTTTCTTTCTTTCTTTCTTTCTTTCTTTCTTTCTTTCTTTTTTTCTTTCATTCTCTGCCTTTTTCGTAGTCGCTTCTCTCTCATTCACTTTATCCTTTTACACACTCTTCTAACTCTACATTAAACCACATCTATAGCCCCCATACCAGCAGACCAAAAAAAGGCCCCCTTTCCCCCATGTCTCTTCCTCTTTCTTCAGTCTTCTCATCAGGCCAGCATGAGTGAGGTGGAGGTGGTAGAGACAGACAGAACTGCTTTTGAGGGTGGAGGGAGGAGGTGGCTGGGAGGAGGTTAGGAGAGAGTGACTCTGTGTGTGCTGTGTCTTTTTCTCCTTTATCATTTTTCTTTCTCATGTGCTGACCTCAGATATCAGATTTTGTATTAGAGCCATCAGGCTAAAAAGTTTTCACCATTCAGAGATTAACTGTATGGATGTAAATATTCATATTGGAATTTGCATTCAGAGAGCTCATTGAGACCAGGGTGGCCTGACGTTGCTCCATACAGCATTGCTTGAAAAGGCTCTGAGAGTGAGACCTCTCTCGCTACATTTGATAAATTTGTGACTTTGAGACAGTAGACAAAGAACTGCGGTTTATTTATAAAATGGCGGCCATGGCAAAATGTCTGGATTGCAGGTGAGTGTGTTCCCCTCTCTCTTTCTCTCTCCTCCTCTGCCCTCTCTCTCTAATGATCTCTCCTGAGGTGGGGTTTAGGGGTTAATTAGCTTTGCCGTCAGTAACGGACTCCGCTAATGAGAGAACATCAAAACCAGCTGGAGTAAGAGCAATAGTAATGAAATGTCAGGGCCAACTCTCCAGAGGAATGTGGGACGCCGCATACTTTGTACTCTCAGTGTTTGTGTGTGTGTGTATGTGTGTGTGTCCATCTGTCTGTCCACAGACCATATACACATTTTCATGTATAAACTTAACTGCTATGAAGTAAGTGCATTTGTGATTACCTGCTCAGAGGCATGAGGGTCTGTATGCAGTGACATCATTTATTCATTTATTTATATGTGAGAGTTTCTCTAAGAAAATCTGTTTTGAGTCGAGCTGTCGCTTTGCTGCGCTACTCTGTCTGAACAGGGACTTTACACTCATGCACTCTATTTGTAACACATTGCGTGACATTTACATTGTGTCAATTTTCATCATATATGATGCAAAAGAACTGATTCTCAATTATTTTTAAAAAAAAACACATTTTACATGAACCTCCATTACTGATTGAGAAGGTTTTGCCACTTTGGCGATACAAGGTTTTGTCTGACAGCAATGTTTTATATTAATATTAAAATATGGATATTTTAATGTAGCTCATTTGTATTTAATGTAGTTTAGAGTGGTATCTTATTGTATTAATTTAGTTTTAGATTAAACCTTGATGCAGAGATCAGTCATGATATATGACAGCAACACCTGTGATCATGTCTAGGTTTAGGCCCAGTTACACCTCAGCTCAGTTTAACCTTGGCCATGTTTCCTTTAAACTGTCTGAGAATAATTTTTACTTAAAAACACAAATTATATCTGTTTGTTGTTTTACTTATACATGTAAATATTCAATGTAGCTTTCGGTTTCTACTTGCATGATACATATTTTTCAGCATAAATACATTTTCATGCCTGTATGTGCATGAGAAGTCAAATTTAAAGTAGATACAAGCTGGTTCTTAAAATGTAATGTGGCAAACTCTTTGAATCGGTGTTGCCATGGATGATGAACATTGACTGGGTGAATCAACATTTTCTCGCACGCTCTCTCTCACATGTTCACACAAACCCACATACATGTGTGTGGAAGACCACAAGAAGCAGGAAGTTTGTACGTAACACTACAGTGACTCACTGCACAGAGATATTTGTAACAAAGTGACACATTTTACATATTACCTACCACTGTCTCAACGGATTCTCATTTTCTAGATTGCAGAAAGGAAATTCTTTTTTTTTAAAACACATGATACATTATGAGGATGGTCTAGGTAAATAAGTAATATATGCATGGGTACCAGGGTATGGGGGGGGGTTGAGGTATTAACATGATTCCAAGGGCCCAGCACTGATGATAAGCCTTGAGAGAACTGTGTCCATAAGAAAATGATACAATATTGGAGTCCAGTATTCTTTCACAGGACCCATCTAGTGGTGGTTGTATGGGCAGTGGTGGCCTAGTGGTTAGAACCTTGCCCTTGTAAACTAAAGGTTGCAGGTTCGAGGCCTGGCCCGGGCACTAAGGTACACTTAGTTAACATATTCTACATTTTTAGAACATAATATCATGTCCGTTGTTAAGTAAGTGTTGTTTTGCTTCATATTTGGATTAAAACAGTGATAAACAATCCTCTTACTTTTTTTAGTAGGGCATAAAGGGTTCACAAAAAAATTAAAGCTTCTAAAAAGGGAACCGAATATCAATATGACAGCACTTATGTATTGATATGACACAATTCTGATATAATCGTGAATTCCCTATATGTGATATTTTCCCCATATCACCACACTAATGTTTGTGACGTTATTTGAGCCCTACAAAGAGTATGATTTATGTTATTTACTTGTATTTTTCCATTAAAATTACCTTAGTGTATGAGAACCTGGAAAAGCATACAATTTTATTATGAGCATGTTGATATTAAATTGTACTATGAGCATAACTGCTATTAAACCCTCAGCATGTACAAACACTAATGGGGGGGTGGGGTAATTAAAGTGTTTCGTTACATGTTGATTTTTTAATGGAAGGTTGGTAAGAAAGAGATCTTGTGAATTATTTTTTGCAATTTCTTTTCCGAAGGCACGTTTTTAAATCGAGTGAGCTGCTGCACCAAAACAAGCACTTTCCGCTCCAGTCATTTAGTCAGCCAGAGTTGAGATGTGGGGTTTATATGGTGTTATTAGGCCCACCTCTCTTTTGGCTGTTTTAGGTTGTTTGGGGTCATTCAGTATCACTGTGATTTTCAGTGTATCCCTTGACGTTTGTTATTTTGGAGGGGGGGTCACAAGTGTTCAAAATCTGTAGGAAAACCTTGCTGCAATTTTGCTCGTTACCTTTTCAATATCAATGAGTCAGCCACACAAAATTAGTAACCCGAAGTGGGTGGGTGGCAGAGGCTGGCAGTTTCACACAGCCTACAACAAAAACCTCGATCGGAAAGTGAATCTGTCCGCTCAGCTTTGGCGGCCTGTGTGACAAAACAACCGAAAAGTAGTCCAAACCGCTGAGAAGAGCAGAAGCGTTAGCATTAGCTCATTCCTGCTTTGTGAGACAAGAAGACGGACGCGAGGAAGCCGCAGAGTCACTGACAGAAAAGGGGCTTCGCAGTTCAGAGTGTGAAGGGAAAGGAGAATAGCTCGCATTATTAACCAGATAAACTCCTGAAGAACAGTGCATAGGAGTTGTAGGCAGAATGTGGGAACGTTACGTCTGGTTAAAAGAGACGAGAAAAAAGGCACTTGGCTGTTGACTTTTGCCATGTTTGTGACAACAAAAATTTCACCACTGCTTTAGCTTTGTGACTTTTCCAGTTAGCCTTTAATGGCTTTCTACCTGGCAGTTTTTCACTATGTGCAGTTTTTATGGCCACACAAAATGAATATTCACTTATAGTTCTCTGATTCATTTTTGGTCGATTTTTTAATTTTGTGTTTAAATCAGGCAATTTATAGGTGTAGCACATCCATAAATTATTTAAAGTAGTTTGTGCCAGTAATATTATGTATTGTAATTTTATTCAAAATTTGTGATTATGGCAAAGTGCTGTTTGATTATGGGTCGGGTCATTTGAGGAAACTGCAGAGTTCTGGCTTTATTAGAACAAAAGAGGCCGGAATCCCACTGTGGAAAACAAGGCGTACTCCTCAGCTAGATGAGACCCCTTTTCTCATTTTCTCAGTGGCTTGAGGTGTGTGTGTGTGTGTATGTGTGTAAAATGCAGGACAAGACATGTCCTTCCATCAGAAATTGTGTAGGAAATACAGGTACTTCACAAGGATACAGAATGAGGGAAAATGGGGCTACAGGGTGGCGTGGGGAGAATGTGAAGAGTCTCTATAAAAGACACAAAAATGTAAATAAAAAATTGCACTAAAAATCTTTAATATTTAAATTATTATAATCATATCTTTAATCATTTCAACCAAAAAATTCATATATATATTTGGTGGGCAAGACAAGCATTTGAAATTTCCAATTTCCCTTTATTAAAAATGTAATCATAACAGAACCACCAGAAATGCTTTAAAATTTGAAAGTTTTTTCCTCATCCTGTAAAAGTCATCATTTCTGAGATGTAAGGTTTATCCATAAAATATCTGTTTTTGTCTTTCTTTTTTGGTCTCTCCCTTTGTAATAAAATTGCATTATTTTACTGATAGTGACATTCTCAGTTTGACTGCAAAATCAATGTGTTTAAGTTTTTGGGTTTTTTTTAGCATAAACAGATGATTGTTTTTTGGGATTAACTAATCTGAATGGAAATTTGAAGCCACTCTGCATATCACATTTTATTATTTTTTTTTACAAATAGACTAACAGAAAATGTCCAGAATAAAATCTAGTTCCATTCACATTAACAATTTTTCTTCTCCTGTAAATGTACCCTTTATGAGACACTAGGCTTTGTTCTGACAAGAGAGGATACACATCTCTGAGAGCTTTTTCGGACGTCAGTGGAAATACAGTCTACTGCTCTTGCAAGTGTATCCCTTTGCTCATGCAGGGCCGTAGTGTGATACCTGCACTGTATAGCTTAGCAGTACTCAGCACACCTCGAACCTTGCTGCCATTTGCAGTAGTAGTTGAATGACACAGCCAAAGATTTCACATCAGATCTTTTTTTTCACTCTCTCTCTTTTTTCTCATTTTTCATCACAGTAGATATCAAGATGTCTAAAGCAGTCGAGGATGAGAAGACTGGGGCCGACTTTCCTGCGGACAGCACAGGTAAAAACAGTGTGTGAATTAAGATCCTATGATTCATTATTACATGAGCGTGTGCGGGGGAGCAGTATGTCACACTGTGCATGTTTACTCACGGTGATTAATTTCTTCATATAGTGTACTTGTAGGTGGGTTTGTGTGTGTTTGTGTGTGTGTGTGAGTGAGAGAGAGAGCATATATTAGTGATGGATCTAGTTTTGTGACATTTCTCACATTTTCCCCTCAGTGTGAATCAGAGCCGCAGAAGACTTTAGTCAGCCAGTCTCTGATTTATGCCACAATAAAGGCCAACACGCATGTGCACTTGGACACACTAAACTTGCAAGGCTCACTCTTTCTCTGGCACACACACACATACAAACACTCAGTCAACCTAGGTTAAACGCTCTGTGGTATTCCAGTAATGTGATGCCTCTGGCTAACCAGCTGACTCTTTGTTGATGTGAGGGCCGAAGCCTGAGGCACTACTCTGACCTCGTGTGTGTGTGTGTGTGTGTGTGTGTGTGTGTGTGTGTGTGTGTGTGTGTGTGTGTGTGTGTGTGTGTGTGT
>JBBPDA010000138.1:367113-379524 GCA_037974385.1 Arnoldichthys spilopterus
TTCACACGGGGTTGTTTGTGTTTGGCAAACAATCCCCCCCCCCCCCCCCCCCCAAAAAAAAAAAAAATATTTATTTTATTTATTTTTTTTTTTTTAGCTTAAGCAGCCTTAACGAAAGAAGTGTCTCTCCGCTCTGCTCCACTAAAGATTTACCTGGTCTTTGTTGATTTGAGCAGCTTCACTGTAAAGGGCAGATCAAGCAGGGCATAGGAGTCAGACATAGGAACAACATAGAGCATCAAGTAAATTTTCAGAATAAACCTCATAATCATATATCACATCAGTGTCAGACAGAGAAAAACAAATGGATGTAATTTATTTTGGCCTTTCTGGTAGATTGTGGAAATTTTCAGTAGACTTCATTGTAGAAGTGCACTAAAATTATAATAATACAGTTAATTAAATATAATTTATTTATTTATAGCTATTATAGACTGTTAAAAAGTTTATGGAACTCTTTTTTTCCCAGAGTTCCATAAATACATGTTGTCTCCAAAGTCAATGAGTGCTAAATAATGCTGATTATCATTTTTACCTTAATCAAGCAGCCCTATAAGATTTGGATCTGAATTTTAGTTCTCGTGATGTTGAATTTTTATTATTACGTTCTACATAATAAGTTTCCTCTTTTACTTTCTTTGTCAATGTTGAACAAAGTCTGTTGAATGTGATAAGGAAGCATGTATTATCATAAAACCCATCCAACAGTTAGCACATGTTAAAGAGACAGCTGCTTTTATTAGTGAAATATTAACAGTGAAAACAACAGTGAAATATTATTTTAGAGACCTCGCGTCAAAGTGCAAAATGAAGGATGAGTGTGGCAGTAACAACAAACCACTAGCATGTGTAGCACAGTCAGCATTTCACAGCAAAAAGAATGGTGCTTGGCTTTGCAAGGTTAAAAAAGAATTAAATTTATATGATGATTTTTATCATTGCTGTTGTTAATGTTACTGTCCTTTGTTTTTGTATATTGTGCTTTTGTTCTATCTGTTTTGTTAGGGGTAGGGAAATGTAAGTGTTGCCATTTTTGGGTTTATCATGGTATCCAGTGTGGTGGCATCTGTACCCAGTGCTGTCACACAACTGCTGAATTTTACATTAACATATCCTCACACTAAAATCTTCTTTTTTATAATTCAAATACAGAAATCAAATATGTATGAGTGTGTTTTTGTTTCTTGTCCCCACTTGTTTTATATTGAGCTTAACTGATTCAAAGCGAATTGATTAACCGTGTGGTGCATCTCATTTGAAAGTTTGCAGTGTGTGTGTGTCTGTGTGCGCGCATGAAACAAATAGACTAACCTTGCTGTGGCAATGATTGACACTAATTACTCTGTGTGTTTCCTGTTCATACCCCTCTTGTTAGGGTGATGTGGGGATGGCCATGGGGAAGCTGTATGGCAATGATTTTAGTCAAACCACCATTTCTCGCTTTGAGGCCCTCAATCTCAGCTTCAAGAACATGTGCAAGCTCAAACCACTGCTGGAGAAATGGTTGAGCGATGCAGGTGAGTGTGCATGCAGGTTAGTGCTCATAAGCCGCATAAGTGTGCACGTTATTTTAAAAAGTGTGCTTTTTGAATGCGTTCTTAGACTTTTTGTATATTTGTGTGTGTGTGTGCGTGTGTGGGTGAGCAGAAACCATGGCAATAGACAACATGCTGCCCAGTCCTAGCTCCCTTTCTTCTCCAATGCTGGGCTTTGAGGGGTTGCCTGGACGACGCAGGAAGAAACGTACCAGCATCGAGACAAACGTCCGTGTGGCCCTTGAGCGCAACTTCATCACGGTGAGACACATACACTTATTCTGCCAGACCGCTCCCACATTACATAGCTTAGTCTGCATCAGACTAAGAAATATTAAAAAAAGTAATATTAATGGTTTAATTTAGAAAATAATCACGATTTCCCAACTGAACTGGAAGCCCCATGACTTACGGTTAGATGTGTTATCTGTGTACTGTGTGTATGTTTAACAGTGTTCTGCTTGTGCTGTAATCCATACAGAACCAGAAGCCTACCTCAGAGGAGATCCTTCTGATGGCTGAGCAGCTCAACATGGAAAAGGAAGTGATCCGCGTCTGGTTCTGCAACCGTCGACAGAAAGAAAAACGCATCAACCCCTCAAGCGCCACCCCTCCCCTGCCCAGCCAGCCCCCCCCTGCGACGCACAAACCTCCCTGCTACAGCCCACAAATGGTACGACCCACCCACACCCCTCTTTTTCCTTCCACACCTCTCACCCCTTCATCCTGACCCTTCTGACCCCCCTCCCCTCCTTAATTTGCCACAGGAATTTTTTGTCTGGCCATTCCGGAAACCTTGCTTTGGAGGAGCATATGGCTCTCTGGTGCTAGGTGTGTTTTTAAAAAAATGGACAAATTATCCAGCATCAATACACCATATTTTGTAGTTTAATAATTAACTAGGTTTTACAGAAGGAAGCTGAAGTCACATGCCACATTGGGACTAGTAGCATTTCAGTTTAAACTGAAGTTTCAGATCATATATTTAGTTTTTAAAAAATTCAGCTAGTATTTCACATTCATTTATACATTTTAAAGTCATTTCATTTAGCACATTAGTTTAACCAGCTAGGTACTGCATTGAATGTAGCTTAGTTAGCACTAGTGCCATAACAGTGTTGTTCGCTCTTTGGGTAAATATGCACCAAGTTCTTGCTGCTATGCAAATACACCAGTGCTTTTGAACAGAGTAAGTATAAAACACACAAATATATGTGTTTTCTAGTCAAATTTAGAATTCCCTCTAAAAACTCTTTATTTTATGAAGTGGGATTGCAAAAACAGTCTACCTTTATGTCCCTGGTTTTCTCGTATAATAAATAAGTATAATGAATTATCCCACTATGTGTAGTACAGCGCCTAAATATTTTAGGTAGTGGTGAGAGGGGAATGAATTTGCCCTTGATGACAGGCCTTATAATGGATAAGATGTTGAAATGCTACCTGTGAAGATTTCCTAAGCTAATAAAATCCACTCACAAATGATGCCATAATAGCTTAGCAAGCTGACCTTTTTGTTTTTATCTTTCCGGGGAAAACTAGGTTCAGAATAAATTAAATATAAATGTTGATTGTGCTTATGTGCCATTTTTACCCTTCAATCAAGCAATGTTTACTCTCCAAAAAGGGTTAGAACAATTTACATGTTCCATCGCATGCTTTAGCTGTTACTACTTTAGCCTCACAATGCTACATGCTCTTTGACATCTCTGTGTCTCACTCTCTCTTCAGATTTCCAGTCAGGCACTAGCTCAGGCTGCCACCAGTCTCAGTGCTACAGGTAAGAGTCTAATCTCTGTTTTTTTATAATTTCCTTTTGTCTGACCGCATATATTATATATTTAAAAGTAAATGTTTTATTGGTATTTGTGTCTAAGAAGAGGTTCTGTGAGCTGGAACTGTTCACTATTCTTTCTTTGTTTCATCTCTCTCTAGCTGTCAGTCCCACCCCCTCTGTGGCTTGCCCTCCTAACCCTACAGGCCATGCAGTGATGAGTTCTGCCCCACCTTCAGTTACTCCGCCTCCCCTCAGCAGAGCAAGCCCTGCTCCACCCAGTTTGAGCAGCCCTGGTCTCAACACAGGGTAAGTGCAGTACACTCTCTCTCTCTCTCTCTCTCTCTCTCTCTTTCTCTTTCTCTCTCTCTCTCTTTCTCTCTCTCTCTGTTTCTCTGTTTCTCTCTCTCTCTCTCTCTCTCTCTCTCTGTCTCTCGCTCTGTTTCTCGCTCTGCACACATTTTTTTTCTGTAAAATTCAGGGTTGACCTATAACGGTTGTTTGGGCAAGTAAAACACACTTACAGAACAACAGCATGGAAAATCACTTACCTTTTTTGTGCAAGCCTTTTATTAAGTACTGGCATAGAATTTTCTTTTTTCAGGGAAATCCATTCAGTGAATAGCATGTTTTATATTGCCTTCTTTTGCTTTCATATCCAAACTTAACCACCTTACCATAGGGGGAAACGGTTTAAACCAGCTGTGTGAGAGTAAAATCTTGCTAATAATTTTGTCTTAATTTACCATCAGTTAGAGCTGGGCAGTATGATGATATTTATCGTTATCATGATAGTCTGTGGCCACTTAAGGGAACATGTTGTACTGCGGTGTGAAAAACACTGAATAAAAATGATTGGTATTCATACTTTGATATTTTTTTTTTGCCCTTTTTCTTTGTTCCTATCTTAATATATATCCTGACATATGGCATATCAGGGACATTTCTCAGAATATTGTGATGATATTTTTGCTCTATCACCCACCCCATCATTACCATAAAACATTACTCTAACAAGAAGTATGCAACAGGGCTCGATGAAGCATTTTACCAAAAAAAATGTGTACAGAACAGTAAAAAAAAATGTGTGTATTTATAACTCAGATAACAGTTTTGCTAAAAGACATCTGTTTTTACAAGTTGTTTAGATGTTTTGAAAGCTAAAAAAATGTCTAATAGTTTTAGCTATAGTAAGGGTGTAAAAATGAATCGATCTGTATCGATGCATCAACCAGAATCGCATGTATCAATGTAACCCATAGAAAAAAACAATTTTACTGTGTGTGGTGTACTGTAGTGAGAAGTTGCTTTTTCTTATGACTACACTGCTGCATTTGACCTTGAATAATAATATGTTCACATTATAATTGATTTGCAAAGCATCAGACCGAAAGGCATCTAACCAAAGTTTGAGTTATTGAAAACATATTGAATCCTTGGCAAAAATAATCAGATTGAATCAGATCGAATCGTGATGAAACTCTTGATTTACAACTCTGATATATAAAACATTTATATATGCTTATATATATTTGAAAAGGGTTTTTACAATCACTGGTACTTTAGTGAAATACAATAAAAAAAACAGGGGTAAGTCATGCTGATTGTTGCCGATTGTGATGGTAATTTTATGAAGGTCCTAGAAAAAAACCCTTCAGGCTGAAACAGGTCCTTTAGCCACCAAACAAGGTTGAGCATTGTAGACAAGTCCTCAGGGTTAGCTAAAATGTGAAAAAAAAAACATCTTCATCAAGAAGAGCAGATAAGTTAGCTGGAACTGTGTTATATGATGGTGGGGTTAATTCGATAATTGGCCCTGTACTACTTCTAGAAGAATCCAGCAATATGAATCATTAGTTATGTCCAAATGCCAGTTTAATTCTTGAGCAGTCAAGAGCTGGCCCGCAACAAATTCCACTGAGTTCAGCCGTGCCACATTTATGACATCTTTGTGTTTTCTTTTGTTATTACATTTTCTAAAACTTTGTCTCCAAGGCAACACACTCAAGTCGATAACAAAATTTCCTCTGTCCTTACAATTAAGCACATGAGTAACATTCTTCAGTCTATTAGTACTTTGTTCCAGCAGTCAGGAAATGTGGTTTGCTAACTCTGGCCTTTATCTGCAAAGTGTTAACTAGCTATGAATTGATTATGACTGACTGATGAATAGAATGAAAAGAATGAATCTTTCTGGAATGTGCCGGCAGACATGCACATACCAGCTTTCTTGCTATTATGAGAGCAAGTCATTGTCATTTGTCTTTTTCAAGCAGACAAATGTACGTTCACTTACACACGGTCACATACACACATGCACTGTTTTGCACGCTTTTCAGATGCATCTAAAAATCCTTGCTTCTCCCCGCATGTATGAATGTGTGTGCATGTACATGCTTGTGTGTGTGTGTGTGCGTGTGTGTATGCGTGTGTGTGTGTGCGTGTAAATGGGACCATACACATTGCAGGAACACAATGATGGGTGTAAGCACAGGCATGAACCAGGCTATCATCAGCAGCAACCCCTTGGCTACCATGCAAGGTTTGTGACTGAGGGAGCAAGAGGCACAAAAATAACAGAAAGAAAACGTTGGAAGATGCATACATAGTTAAGGAGCAAAAGAAAACGAATATGTATATATAATCCTAACCCTAGATATTAGAATAAATACGCATAAATGTAATACAGTAAAAATGATTTTATTTATGTCTGTGTGTTTGCTTCATTGTTTCTAGACCTCTCCTGGTCTGGTAGCCCAGTTTTACTTGTAGTTACCGTAAAATTCCTGGTTTGGTTCAATTCAGTACTTAAATTGTTAAATTAATTGAAGTGCTGCTAATGGAACTTTACAAATCCATCCAATTCCTGGAGGCATAGAGGCGACATCTGAAATGAAATTTGTGTTCTTCTAGTCAGTCACAAAATATCATGTCATATACTTTATACTGTTTTCTTATTTGTTTGCATTTATTCTAATCTTTTGTTTGGCTGGCAGCAAGACACTACTGAGATAAATGGCTTTAAACAATTTGCATTAATTTAGCATAGTCCTGTGTAGATGCAGTATATAGTGCTGTGTGATGAATGTTAAAGATCTTGTGTTTTTGGAGTAATGCATTATAATAGAGTTCCTCAAACAGTTAGATGGTCTCTATTTTTGTTCTTTCCCCGTGCGAGTTGGGTTGGAGCAAAACTGTGGACTGTCCATTGGAACCTAAAGAACAGCTACTTGTGGTTTCCATAATGAACCTTTGCGGCCATCCATTGAACGATTCTTAAGGGAAGCAGCAGTGTTTCTGTTGTGACACCACTCCGAAGATCCCTTTTTAGCACCGGTGTATTTAAGAGTATAAGCTGAAGACCAGAAAGGATTTGCTGTGTTTTTACATCCCCTCTCATTCTTGTCACCATGTTCCCACCAAGTCCATCAGTTTGTGTGTGCGTGAGTAAAAGAGCTTTTCTCTCTCATCCTCATACTTCTTTCTAACACTCTAAAACATTCTCTCATTTCCAACACTGGCTCCCTTTTCCTTGTTTTCATAATCACTTGAAATATGTAACTGTACAGTTAAATGTTGTAACTTTCTTTTTCTCGTCCTTTCTTATATCACAGCTCTGGCTGCCAGTGGTGGCCAAATACCCCTTACAGCTCTTGAGGGGAGCGGTCAGATGTTCCTCAGCGGAGTCGGAGGTCCAGGGACCGGACTGCGCCATTCCCTCTTCCTTAACCGTCCTACCCTGTTGCCCATGACAGCAGGTGCCGGCATGGGATTGGTCAGCGCCGGCAGGGTGTCCCCTCCTCCCAGCGTCAGCCGCATGAGCCCTGACTCATGCTCCGCCTCTCCCTGCTCAAGCCCCGCCTCATTCTGTTCTTTTAGCGAAGCCTCACCCCCACCTCTGGGTGGGGCCATGGCTGAGTGACACCCATGGTAAACTATCAGATTGCTCGAAGGGGGAGGAGTCAGTGGAGCAGTTGGGAAAAAAAAAACACACCTCGCCTTTTCAACCAAAGCCATCTCTCACTCCCTCCATTACTCTCCTTCACTCCCTCTCTCCGTGAGTCTTTTAATATGCCAAAAATACACAGACTGGAGAGAGAGGGATGAGCATGAGAGAACGTGGGAGGAGGAGAGAACAGGAGAACGGGGGATGTTTAAACCAAAAAAAAAATTGATCTCTTAACTTGGAGAGGTGGCAACACAGAGTTTCTTTCTTGGCCATTAACGATAATGTACATTTACTCCTTTCTAATCGAAAAAGAGACTTATTGAAGTGGATGAAACTGAGGGCAGGGATGAGAGCTTCAAAAAATGAAAAAGTGTTGTGGAAAAAAAACAAACAAACAAACAAAAAAAAAAACGGGTGGCAGAGAAAAGGAAAGAAAGAAGGACATTTGACAAGCGTCAATGGATGGAAGGGAACAGTTTAAACCAAAAATATAAGACCTTAAGTGGAAAGAAAAGACTCATAAAGACAAACAATGACAAAAATACCAAAATTGCCAAAACCAAAATACCAAAAACCGAAACCAAAAAATCGGAAGGAAAAGCTTTACCTAAAAGACTTTTTAAACCTGACCCGTCCAGGATCAGATCATCAGCTCCACTAAACAGCACCAAACTATTCCTCATTGTTCAGGTTTAAGTTCATTTGTTTGTAGTGCTTCGCTTATTTTGTATCCTTCTTCAAATTCACGCTCTAATTTTGTACTTTTTTGAGCAACACTGTCACCTCTTACGACTTTTATGTACATTCACACATCTTTCTCAATCTACCTCTGCTGTCAGACCACTAGAGTTCCTCCATTTCAGATTACCATCATTGCAGATACTTCCAACTCGTTACAGCTTTGTCTTTGCTTTTGTCATCATCATGCCCATCAATCAAATGATAAAGGTTGGCATTTGGAGAAATTCTGAAATGTCTCTGTGAAGTACAAATTACATTACTGCTTGATATGGTAGCTCAAAGATATACACGTATGTATACACACACACAATACAGGATAATGTGCTTTTACAAAAAAAAAGGGAAATATTTTCCCTAAACCTTTATCATCTCGATATCACTGTCCATCCTTATTTTATTCATACGGTCATCCTATCCACCCATCACTCAGATTCATTCACTTGGATACCAAAGCGTTTGTCTAACCTTTTAGCATTGGCTAAAAAGCGTTCAGACAAGTCCTCAGACATGTCAAAACAGAAAAAGTTACAAAGAAACACACTGACACACAAATAGATGAAGAAATGAAAAGGAAAGAATTATCATTTTTTTTTAAAATGCGACCCTGCCCCCCCCATGCCAAGCCCCCAACCCCCTGCCCTCCACCCTCTCCTGTGCCTCAGAAGAGATTAGATCAAAAGGGCCAAATTGAGGAGAAGAAGAGGAAGGGAAACCAAATGACAACGCAAGGAGCAGCAGCTGAAGAGTGTGTGAGGGAAAACTCAGGAGAGTGAGCTGGATAGGGAGCTTCCAAACTGGGACGCAGAACGTCGCCGTTGTCGATTTTCCTTCATTCATTTCTTCTTTTTTTTCTTTTTCCTTTTTCAACACAAGGATCAAACCAAAAATGAAGGTAAGCAAAACCAAATTGAAGGACCGAATGAACCGAGAGACAAAAAGGAATCCCGACAAACCAAATACAAAGAGTGGACGAATAGGAGGTGGACAAGGAGGTTGCTTTTTAGAGAAGCGAGGTGGGGCAACGCCTGTTTGTCGTAGACTGACCAAGCTGTGATTGGCAGTCCCGACGTCCCAAAGTGTTGACTGACAGATGAGCTCTGTGCCCTCTCCTCCTTCCCTCCCTGTCCATTATGTATGGCCTCGATTCGTTCACTCTCTTTTCCTGGGCGGAGGAATATTTATTGACCTCACTGAACTGAACTTTGAAAATATATATATATTTTGTTTTATTGCTTTTTTTTCTTGGTCTGTTCGTTGATGCTGTATAACCTTGTCTCATTCTTTCTATTTTTGGGATGGGGTAATGTATTGCCTATTTTCATATTTTGTCCGTTTTATTGTTTTGATCTTGTTGTGGGGGAGTTTCTCATCAGGTGGTTTGAAATAATACTGTGAAAATGTAGCTTCCAAGTTTTTATTTCTTTGATCAAGAATGTTGTGAGAAAAAAAAAGCCAAAACAGAAAAACCAAATTTTTTTTTTTTGACACACAAACAAACCAAATAGCAACCAAACCAATGCACAATGAATGAAGGGAGACAGTTAAATAACTGAACTGGTGCTCTAGGGAGAAAGGTAGAGAAAGAGAGAGTGAGAAGTGAAATGAGAGTGCATGCATAGAGAGTGAGTGTGTACGTGTGTGTGTGTGTGTGTGTGTGTGTGTGTGTGTGTGTGTGTGTGTGAAAGAGAGAGAGAAAGGAAGCTATTCTCCAGCATGTAAACCAAACCGAAAATAACCAGTTAGCCTACACACCTTCTGTTCAGTGTGTCACCAAAAAACAGTGTTTGACTATGTGATCTTGCTCAAAGATGTACAAGAACACAAACACATATAAACCAATGAGAAAACTAGTGGGAGGGGGAGGGAATGGGTTTCAAAATCAACTGTAAAAACCAGTTGGCATACACTTCTAGAGGGAATGTACCTGTTAGTGCTTCGATAGATTTTGTAGGAAAAAAAAGATCTATGTTCTACTGCTTACTTATTGCTAATGTAAAAAAAAAGGCTGTGATAAAAAAAAAATACGTCCTTATGAAATGTTGATGATGACTTTAGACCAAAAGCTTTAAACTGTCTCTCTTTGGATTTTCCTTTTCATTCAGAGATTTGTATTTATTGTTAAGGGGAGTGGGGGGTTTGTTTTTGCGATGATTTGTTTGATTATTTGTATGTTAGCAACTCTCATCTTTATTTATTGGCTTATTTATGTATTTATGCTGTTTTTTAATTTATCAATTTGGTCTTTTTTAATCTTTGTAAAGGCAAAAAAAAACAAGCTGGAAAGACGTGGGGTGACTTTCTGGGGGAAAAAAATAGTCATCACTGAGATTAACGCAAAATATGATCTCTTCTTAAAACCAAAACTAGTTACCAAAATTGACTGTTTTCTTGGGCGGGCGCAAGATGACGCCCATTGCCTGATTTGCCTGCTGCTTTTAAGCCAACTAAGCCAAAGGGTCATAGAAGAAAATAGAGGTAAAGAACAAATATCCAAAGGAGAAACCTGTGGCTCAACAAAGCTTCACTCGCTCACCCTCTATTTAGCCTGTTACCTGTGGTGATTGGTTACTGATAAGCATGGCCCAACCTCCATAACTTAGATCCAACTCATTCCTTTTTTCCTCTGTCCTTGGTTTGTTTTCTGTTGGTTTGTTTCGGATGAGTTGGATACGAGAGAAAGAGAGATACACTGCATATACCTCATGTTTGATTAGAAATGCCAAATAGATGAATACAAAAGCTTTAACTTTTTTGAAAAGGTGAACAGAGGAGACGTTGCTCAGGAGAGGGTTTGATTAGCTTCATTTGCGTGAGTAAAAGGGTTCACAAACTTCCCCCACCCAATTACGCCATTTCCTACTATCTCTGGCCCACAAACTCAACGCTCAGAAATCCACAGAATTAAACACTTTTTAGACACGAATCGCTTAATATGTTGAAACCACAAAAATGCTGGCTGTTCCATTTTTTTGTTTTACCCAGTGTGTTTGTCTGTTCCTTTGTGCATGTCTGTGTGTGTCGACAGCGATACCAAAGTTAACACCTGAGGTCTACTGCCACAGGTTAGACACACACAAAAACTACATACAGACTTTTTATACAGTAGTTCTACTAGCGTATCAGGAACAGCCACTGTAATTTTAACGACCTTATTTGCCTTGTTTGTCATATTTGCTTTTTCACAATGTAGGTCAAACACTGATGCAGCTGGACATGCAACATAATGGCCTAATCTGTAACTAGAGACCCTTAAATCCCAGTGAAAAGCCAAATTTCTTCATTGGCCGAAATACAGTATTACCTTTTGTACGTATTAGTTAAGTATCTTTGGGATATCCAGGCCTATGGGCCTATTTGATTCAATAGTTACTCTTAAATTAGTCAAAAAACAGATTTTCAATTGACCACTTTCAAATGATGTGCTATATCAGAATGGAAATTTTGCAAATAAGAAAACAGCATACCCTTCCCCACCTTTTCCCTTTTGTATACCATTTTTATTATTTGCCTTTTTCTTGACCTCTTTTTAACAATACAGCTTTAATCCAAAGGTAATTAAATGAGGGCAGCAAAGGATGATTTTACTTATGAGAAAAAACCTCAACAGTGAAAACCAAAGAGTTCCACCGTACCTTTTTCTCTCTACACGTTTTTATGAAACATGCAGAAGCTTTCATTTTTCTCGTATCTCAGAAAATGTCCTGCTGACGTTGGTAGATGATAACACTTATGATGGTCACTTTTTGACTCTGTATTTCTGTATATGCTAGGATCCTTTTTCCCTATCTTTGTCTGTGTGTTCTCCTGCTCTTACCTCAGAAGCTCACCATGGAGTTTGTAACCCGTTTGGATTTCATTCAAAAACTGTTGAACTGTCCCTTACTCATCGCTCTCTGTGTGCCTGTTGTTTGGGGTGGGAATGGAGAGGGGAGGGAGTGGGCGAACCAACCAATATGTGTTAGGATTAAAGTGCGACTTTAGACCAAGAAGTGTCCAAGTCTGATTTGTTTTCTCTTTCTTGTTTGCCTTTGTATAGCCTTGTCTGGGGAAAACCTGTCTACTTAAAAGCTGTCTGTGCTTGTGAGTGATTGTTTTGTGTTTAAAGCTAGAGCAAGGACTATACAAAAACTCGAGGGAATGAGTGCTGGTGCATAACCTGAGGCAGGTTTCTTGAAGTCGAAGACTGATTTTCTTACTTGTTGTCAGGATATAAAGTTAAAACATTTAAACGTATTCATTTGAATATAAATACAAAAATGTTCAGGCTATGCTTAGCGAGGGATAACTGATATTATCCATCCATCCATCCATTTTCCAACCGCTTCTTCCGTGAACGCTGGAGCCAATCCCAGCTGACTGCAGGCCTAAGGCAGGGTACACCCAGGACAGGAGGCCAACCCATCGCAGGGCAA
>JBBPDA010000138.1:428688-441155 GCA_037974385.1 Arnoldichthys spilopterus
GTGTGTGTGTGTGTGTGTGTGTGTGTGTGTGTGTGTGTGTGTGTATATATATATATATAATAAAAATTAATGCTTATTACTAGTCTAGGAAGACCAACACTAAAACTGGGAATCTGTTTTGGTGAGTTCTGGCAGTGGATGACGTTTCTGCTTCTATTGCCTTCTTGCTTATAGAACTTGAACTATATATGTAATAAACAACCAACTAAAGGAAAAGCCATGATGATGGTGAAGAAAATAATTGTTTTTTGTTACACCATAACTGTTTCCTCACTGCCGAAAAACCTAGAAGTGTGTATAGCTAAAATATTTTGTCCTCACCGGTGTCCCGTTAGAACCACAGGAGATGCATTACATCTGGTTTTGAGATGGACTATAACTTACAACCTAAACAATATGTACCTTGTGCATAAAATCTTATATTTGCTGCATATACTACATGTCGGGTGTTGTAATATTTTTGTCTTGCCTATTATTTTTTATATTTACATAGAATTTAGAAATCCTTCATTTTAGTTTTGCCATGTACCCTAATTGTGAGCCAGACATGAAAATAAACACCATAACAGTGTGTGAGTTTACTTAGCTAGCCCAAGGCCAGTTTACATGAGGTGACACTGCCTGATGTTCAACTGTACGAGAGAGGTGAATCTGAGGATGTCCTAAATTGTACAACACAACCTAGGTGGCTTTTTGTAGAGGCAAGACATCTTTACAATAATACAGCATTTATAAAAGGTACATAAATATTACAAATTTGTTCATTAATGGTTCTTTAATAAAGCCATAAACACAAATTAAAAGGGCACAAATGACCTGTTGAGTGCCTAATCATGAAACCACATTCATTCAGCTTTACTGTAAAATCTTAGATCGTGCTGGTTACTTATCTAACTTTTGCCACCTCAGTCTGTCAGCCTTACACCATCAGATATGCCGTGATTGTTGCCCTTTTGTTGTGTTTTACGACAAACTTTTAAAAAAAGAAAAAAAACATTTAACTAATTTTAAACCATTCATTCTCCTTCTATATGTGTAGTCTTTAGAATGGAACTCTATCCCAAATTATCAACATGTAAGCCTGTTCTGTCTCTGGTATTTGTAACCCATGATGAAGTTTGTCTATGGCTGTTTTGGAAGTGAATGCTGTACAGCAGCACACACATGTGAACAGAGACATGCTTGAGCTCTTTGTGTTCTGTTTTTTGAAGTGAGTTCAAATGCACTTCAAAGAGTATGTTTCTGTGTGCCTCAGCATGTTTGACCCTGTGTTTATGTGCGCATGTGTGTGCCCTTTATTCTTCTCTGACTCTGTCTGCGAACAGTATGTACATGTTGAAAACCTCTGCTCCTCTTGAGATGAAGATGCATTCAAATGAATCTTTATTATATACATTTAGATTCACAGAAATGTCTTAAATTTGAAGAAATGCTACACAGATCATTTTGTATAGTTTCACCAACTATGCACCAGTGCACTTGCACTTAACTACACAGTGCACCAACAAAATTAGCTTTTATGTCTTATGCTCTTTAAATACTCAGACTAGTTTTTAATTTTCCTTCACTTCAGAAAAAGGGATATGATGTGGGATATGACCATATCTATACAACAGATTTAATAGTGTAATAGACATTGCACATGTGTTTAGCCCCTGATCTTTTCTTTATGTATTCTTTACTTGTGCATTTTGTTTGGAATACATATTGGTCATATAAATGGAGAGCATACAGAGTATAGTTGCTGTTAGCCCAGCAGTCTGATTCAGCTGGTTTCCTTAAGTGGACATTTCTTCCTGGAGGCTTGGAAGAGAACTATTCAACTTCCTGACCACTAATAGGAAGGAATGAGTCCTACCTAATCTAGGAGTCAAAAGTTTTTTTTATTATTATCATTGTTGCTGTTATTCGGGAGGTCATCAGTGATCTCCGTGAACCTTGCTGGTGGCCACCTTCTGGTTAGATCACTTTCTTTTTAAATAGTTGTGCTGTCTTTGTGCTATTTTCCCGGTTTAATACACATGGCAGTATCAAAATCTTTTCTTGTGAAATCTTTTAGATTCAACCAAATTACAGCTGAATGATTTCAGGTAAACCACTGAATTGAGATATGCTTTACAAATATGTAATCATGCCGTTTTATTCCCCAGATATTATTACAACAAAAGGATTCTACACAAGACTAAAGGGAAGAGATTTACCTACAAGTTTAATTTTAACAAGCTGGTACTGGTCAACTATCCATTCATAGACATGGGATCTGCAGGTAATGGAATAGTTTTGCAATCTTTGTAGGAAAGCAAGGTTATTTAAATAGTTATTTGATGTTTTTAATTATGCAATACATAAAATCCGATTTTTTTTTTAATCCCTGTGGATCTCTACTTTAATCTTTTTTTTTTTTTTTTTTTTTTTGAATTAGGTTCAGGAGTTCCCCAGAGTGCTCCTCCCGTCCCCTCTGGAGTGGGCACCCATTTCCGTTTTCCTCCATCGACCCCATCAGATGTGCTCTCCCCCAGTGAAGAGCTGCGTAGTCCAGGTGTGTTTAGTGCTGTGGCTCGCCGCATGGCACGTGGCTCTGTCTCAGACTGCAGTGATGGTACCTCCACTAATTCTGAGCTGGAAGAAGCCGGGGTAGCTCCAGGCGATGACCGCCAGGCCGACCGCGCCTTCCGGAACCTTCTTCACCCTCGTCTCTCCCATGATTCGCTCTTCCGCGTGTATGGCACCCCTCCCAACCCACCAGGTTTGCCACGCGGAGGGCCTCATGCCCCTCAGCACAGGGTGCACCCTGAGCCTCTCTCCCCCTTCCCTGTGTCCCCTCTTCCAGGTCCTGGAGGTCTGCTGGCCCCACCTCTCTCCCCAGCCCTGTCCATGACCCCTACCTCCCACCTACCCTACACCCCGTCCCCTTCCCTGTCTCCCATGCTGGGCTCCCACTTTTCCTTCAATCCAGAGGACATGAAGCGCTACCTGCAGGCTCACACCCAGAGTGTCTACAACTATCACCTGAGTCCGCGTGCCTTCCTGCACTACCCCAACATTGTCATCCCTCAGCCCCAGCGCCCAGACAAGGGTCTAGGAGGTCCGGCAGCAGCAGGTCCACACCTTCCTACTCATCCCCTACACCACCACCAACCTGAGGAGCCTCACCTCTCACCCTTCAAGTTCAAGCTGCAGCCTCCACCTCTAGGTCGCAAGCAGAGAGAGGGACACACCCCTTCAATCACCACCTCAGGACTAGGCTCATCGTCCAGTCAAGGTCCTAACTCTGCCTCATCTGGACTAGTGAATAGTAGCTCAGGAGGGCCGCCAAAGATCAAGGTCTGTATTCACCGTTTTTTTCTCTTTTTTTTAATATAATATAGCTTTGATTTATAACATATGTAAGATTGCAATGTAATGTTTTTATTCTCCCCCCTCTCCCCACACACTGTTCTACAGGTTGAGCCCATTTCAGACATTGAGTCTGAGGAAGAGGTGGAGGTCACCGACATTAGTGAAGAGGATGATAATTGTGATGTTTTTGCACCACCCCACTCCAACGGTGGGCCTATCCCTCCACCCTGCCATGACAGCATAGTAGATGAAGACGATCTTGAGGAAGATGTTTTCAAGACACCAGCTGCCCCGACTTCTGGCGCCGGTGTTGGACTGGCACTGCTGGGGCTCAAAGCCGAGCCCAGAGAGCATGTCCTAGGCCAGGGTCCTCCCAGCAGTCCCGGTGGAACCCGCTGCATCCCACTGAAACTTCGTTTCAAGCGGCGCTGGAGTGAGGACCAACGCATGGAAGCTGAAGCTGAGGAGGCTGAGGACAAAAAGAGCCGCGCTGAGAGGGAGGAGCTTGTAGAAGAGGCAGAGCCTAAAAGGGTGGAGGAGAATGGAGAGGGGAAGAGCCCCCTATGTTTGGCTGCACCTCTGGGCACAGGCCAGAGAAGAGTAAGCTCTGAGCTGCAGAGAGCAACAGCACAACTGTCTTTAGAGAATAACGGCTGCTGAGGAGACAAGAATGCGCGCACTCAGACATAGAAAAATGGTCACAGAGGCCTGTCCTTAGTTACTTGTGACTTGGATACAAACTGAAGTACATTCAGAACTATTGGCTGAAAACCGAACAAATCTATAAGGTCACTCATACCAGTTTTTCTTGCATGAATGTCCGAAGTATCATGCACACAGTCGAGCATGCTTAAAGAAACACATCTTCTCCGATTTTAAGGTGCCGAGACACTAAGAATGGCTAATACTGACCCCTCCTCCCACCGTTACAAATCGATAAGCCCCACCCCAAGTCACCACCTTTTCAAATCCTCTCACACAGCCTATTTAAACGCCTCCAACCCTCACTGATACAACGCACTGCCTTGGCTATATCCATAGACAAGTACCATGAAAGGGATGTCTTTATTCAACTGTGCCCCAAGAATCCATTTGGGACATCGGGAAAGTCCCAATGCCTTGGAAAAAAGAGATAACAAAAGTGCCTGAACCATCAGTCATTGCACTCCTTTATAAAATTGAGCGCAATGAGTGAAGGAGGGGTGGGCACTCTCCAAACAGATTGAGCAACATCCTTTCTCACCCTATTGACCTTGTCTCCTATGTACATGGTCTCTGTGGCTGTAGTGGTGTGACCTCATTAGGAGTTAGACTCTCTTGTTCACAGATACGAACTTCAAAGTGGTCCTCTTCTGTCAGTTGTTCCAGAAAAAGACTCCAGTTCTCACGGAGACCTTTGCTGAACGACCTCACTTTTTTGCTGAACGAGCTTGCCTTTGCTCCCAAAAACAGGACCTCTGTATACATACAGTGACTGCCTTTAAACTTTTTGATGCTATCATGCTAACTGCTAAGCACTGCCTTTTAATGTCCTTGGGGTCCAACAAGGGGTCCCAAACCTATTTGGTCAGATCAGCCTCTGTTAAAGGGACCACTCAGCCTTCTTACCCAGATGTACAGAAATCCCTGATGCAGAAGAGATTGTAGTCTATGTTGCTCACTTCATTTAAGATGGACATCAACCCCCGGGCTGCAACGAAGTATGGATCATACGATGACTGCTTCTCCTCCCAAGTGTCTCTTGTGTTTGTGAGCAGTTTTACTGGTGAAAGAAAAATCTGTGCACCATGAAAGAAAAAAAGTTGCTCCTGAGTCTGAGGATGAACGTGTGGTGAATAAAAGGTTTTAGCATATGCTTTCGAAGCTCTTGATACCTGGTAGACAAAAATAAACACAATGAGGGTTTGAGAGCAAAAAAAAATCTCAGGCATACTTCGACAAGACCTAACCTCGACTATATAGGTTCACTTAGAATATAATCTGTATTTTAAAAAGCCTTTTTAAAGAACAAAAAGTAAGATTGTGCCTTTTTATACACAATATAGGAGACTTAATACCCTACGCTTTTAAATACTCTCTCATAGTAACACACACACAACGGAAGCCTTAGAAACATGACCTCAAACACTGCTATTATGCCTTTGTTTTATATTTTTTTAGCATAGAAGAAAGTATCCTAAATTAGATTAAAAATAAAGCCCATATGTTCTCTATGTATTGCAAATGTTACTTCTATATATTTGATACAGATGATCTATATTCAAAACTCTGGTTTTGATAAGATTTATATTTTTAAAAATAAGAATATTTGGATAATATACAAGAGGTGACCTCAAAATATTTAGCTACAGGGATCCTACCGTGCTTTATTTCGAATTAAGTGTTATTGGAGACAAGGCAAAACGACTGTAAATGATCAATCTTTCCGAAGTGAAGCTTGTATTTTATGGCCTCTTGTATATGTACGTGCCCAACACACACACACACCTGCATCCCCCACACAAACGGCTATTCATACCTTTGTCCTCTAAGTTCTTCGGATTGAGAATTCTCATTTTATCCCAGGGGGTAAAGGGGGAATCATTGGCAGAATAAAGTGGATTTGACATGTTTACCCCTTACCTGACACAGTAACAGCCTTGCATTTAGAGCCTGGGTAAAAAACCCATGCAGGATTAAGTTCACAGGCGTAGTCTGAATATTGCTTTTCTGAAAATTATTGGGAAATCGATCTAACGAAAACATTGTCTAATGCTCCACTGACAACAGTGATCGATTAATTAAAACACCTGTACTCCGTGAGGGGCAAGTCGCAACACCTTCCACAGTGCGGGTTCGAGTCAAGTCAATTTTTTTTTTCTGTCCAACCAGTCCTGCATATCTCAAACTCAACAGTCCGCACCAAAAAGTGTTCGTTATGCTGAGTACATACTGTGAGTAATCAGCAGGCAGTACAAGCTTTGCCCACAGCCTTAGTGGGTTACCCCCACCCCTCCACCCCCCATAAAAACACACTTTTTTTTGTTTTTTTGCCCCATCATTTATTTTCTCTCAATCAGTACAGCAGCCTTACAACCAGCTCAGTGTCTGTAATCAACCTGACAACTGCCTTACTCACTCATACCTGTAAACAATACATATATATTTTTCTGTCTTCAGTATAAACGTTGCTGTTTTTTTATTATACTTACTGTTCTTGTTAATATTACCATTTATTTTTAACAGTGATATTACTTTTTTGGGTACCCCTTTCCTCACGTTTAGCTTTGTAAGATTAAAACCTTTTAACAGCATATTCTGCAACCTCTTGTTCCTTTAAACTACATAACAGCAAATACAGTTCTCTGGCTTTGTATCTATGCTGGTTTTATTTGTAATTATAAAAAAAAATACAGGTAAAGGGGAGGGGTAACGTTGTTATTTTTATCTTAATATGTTTTTTTTTTCTCTTTTGATCTTGTGTACATATATTTTTTTTTCCATTTTGGGGACTATGTAAGAAAAATACATTGCATTTCTTTGTGTATAAGGTCTCTTCCTTTTCTGTCCATTTATCCATCTCTCTCTCAGCGGTTATGTAACACTTTAAAGCAGAGATGAGACTTGACATCATGAGGAAACGTGTATACTTTAGTTTTTCCTTTTTTTTTTTCCTCTTGTAATTAAAACTGTAATCAGGGTTCATTAAAAACTGGTAAACGTGGATCAAATTGTCTCTGTTGTCATTCTCTTTGGTTAACCTGCATGTAATAGGCCTTTTTACTAAAGGTTAAAAGTGACTGTCATTGTGAACACACTCAAGCACCACAACGAAATGTGACCTCTGCATTTAACCCATGACACGTGCACAGGTGGAGCAGCGGGCAGCTACCAACAGCGCCCAGGAAGCAGTGTAGTGGGACAGGACCTTCAGGTCCCAAAGGCAGCGTCCTAACCACTAGGCCACCACTGCCCACAGGTTATTTGCCATCTGAGGTTCTACACACCTGCATCACACCTGAAAAACCAAATGCCCTCTTACTCTGCCAGTAGGGATGCACAATAATACTGGAATCATATTGATATGGGCTTATAGTTGCATATCGACATATCAGTTATGGGTTGATGTTGGTATTAGACTCGTATTGTTATTGGCATATAGTTGCCATTATCCTATTGATCTTGACCCACCATGGAAATACTTGAGTACTCAAAATCTGTCTATTTTAGCTGTTGTAACATAGTCTTGCTGCATTAACTAATTAATGTGAAAGTCATTGTGAACGCACTCAAGCTCACCCATCACACATGTACATATTGAGTAGCGGGCAGCGATCAGCACCGCCCCGGGAGCAGTTTAGCGGAACAGTACCTTGCTCAAGGGAACCTCGGTAGTGCTCGGGCCAGGACTCGAACCTGCAACCTTCAGATCGACCTTTTTGGTAGTGTTTAGTGGTTCTGTTGAAAAGTCTTGGCTTAGACTTGGCTGACTGCTATCTATAGAACACCAGTTGCTCTATTCCCAACTGATATGGTGATATTTCTCGCATTGGCAGGGACAGTATCTGGGTTTACTCAGACCACCATGTTCAGGTGGACGAGAGATTGATTTTTGAACACTCCAATTCAAAAGCCAAGATTGTCTCTATGAAAACGCCCTTGTTAGGTTGTTTGATCTTGTGAGCGTTTCTTTTACATGTGCATTTGGGAGACACTCTTATTTAGAGCAACTTATATGGGAGTCATAGTACAGGTGTAGAGGAGTTTAGTGTAAAGAGTCTTCCCCAAGGACTATCAGTGCAGCATGTGCTTGCCCAGACAGCGATCCACTCTGCTGCATGGAGTGTAGCAGTTTTACCCCCTGTGCTTTACCACCATTTTACCGTATGGACAAATAAGGAGGTTCTACTTGGACCTAGACAGAGAAGCAACTGTAACAGCTTTTACCTCTTACACGCAGGGCCGGTTTGTTCTTGAGCAGTCTTAACGAATCTGGGCTATTAGCAGTCTGCAGCCAAACACTGACTCATAGGCTACAGTGCATAAAAGTAGATAATTACAACACCTGCCTCTTTATTTTTTCAACCTATTCATGGTGAAAATGTACATGCAGGGCATTATAAGTCAAATAAGCATTTTATAATTACATATAATACCTAAGAACACAGGATTAATGGTCATTTTGAATGTTAAATAAAATGGTGGTGTAGATACTTTGACCAAGGGTTAGTCACCATAGTTATAAACATATTTGTGTTGGTAACTTTTCTCTACAATGCACCATGTCACCTCTTTACACTTCAGTGACCGAAGTATGCACATTGTAAAAATATAAGGAATTTTTATTCATTTTTTTCTGTCCAACATCTGTTCGCTGTATATGTAGAACATAACGTGTAGAAATAATCTTCCATAGTAATTCAGTAACTCTATATGTGTAAACTAGGACCCTGATAAATATTTGATTGCTTTATTAATGGGTTGTCATCTTAACCCTTTAGTGTTCTGGTCAATTATTTGTTCGAGCGTATTTTGAGTCTTTATCTTACTGAAGCATGCAATGAACTTAACCCAGCCTGACTGTTCCATCACAGTCCTTGTTTTAGGTCAGTTATGGTAAAAAAACAAAAAACAAAAAAAAACCTAGATTTCACTGTGTCATTTGTAGACCTTTTCAGTGAGCTTACTTACTGGAAGTCAGACAAAGGCTGCTAGTTATAGGTGGTTCTGTTGCACTAACATACATCTGAGGACGTTTTGTGGATTCCTATGAGAAGTTTTAAGAGAATACAAGAATTTTACATGATTTTAACTAATATGCTTATGTATTCTGAGTTTTACGATAAAGACAAGTCTCGACTGTTTGATAGAGGCCTGTATTTTAAAAAAACTGTGGTGTTGTTAAACAAAAAATTCAATATGATCGTTATTATTGTCCAAAATGAATAGAAAATGCTAAGAAAATGTAAATGCTTTTATCCTGTTGCGACCATTAAAGGGTTAATGCACAGACGGATATCCATCTGGTTCTGGTGCTTCTGGACAGTACACATTTCTGGCTGGTTCTTCCTTCTTACAGCCTGAGCCAGCATCACTTTCCTACAGCCCTTGACTACCTGGTTTAGGCGTGTCAGGAACAGGAACGGGACGAAAATATTGACTTGTTAGGCATCCTCAGGGACCGGCTGTATGTTGATGCTTATTAAATGTTTAGTTGAGCGCAACGTCCCAGTGAGGAGATTCTTGCTTCTCAGTGTAAATGTGTTTGCGAGAGTATGCCCATATATATAGCTCTTTTTTTAAATATGAAATTATGAAAAAATTTAAACTTTGGTGTTGTGGAAACATCTGGGCATTCCCACAAGGGATATGTTTTATTTTTGTTTTCTTATAATTTTTTTTTATTTTTTTATCTTTTTTTTCAAATAAAATATAGCTTCTTTCTGAAAAGGCAAAAGAGTAAAAGGATTTCATTTGTGTTCATAGGCCAAAGAGAACAGGATAAAAACAGAAGGGCATGTGTGTTTGAGAGAGGCAGCATTCCCCCCTCAGTGAACATCAAAACAAGCTTGTTCAGTAGGTGTAGATTTACAGAATATGAACCAGGAAGTGTCTACCTATCGGTCACCGAGGTCTCGGGAGGGTTTTCTGAAAAAAACTTCTTCCATATCCACTTTGATAACTGGTCACTTACATTAGAGGGGGGTTGTGTTTCTCACCACACCAAAAATGACAAGTGTTAGGTGAGAAAAACTAGGTTTTCTCAGGTTTTCATGGTGCTTCATGGCCATTCGGTTGTTGTTATGAAAACAGCACCCCCTGCTGATGCCACTCAGCTTTGTTATGTCTTAGTTGCAAAGTCTTGTCATTATCTCCATGCAACCAAACAAGTTGGTTCCTGTGGCTCAACAGAATTCTGAATCTTAGGCCCTGCTTTACTTGCAAGCGCTCTGTCCCGGTATGGCCGTTTGTGTTTTGGCTTTCAAGCTATTGAGTTCTCTGTCTGAAACTGAGTACTGACTGTACTGAGATCTTTGAAAGGGCTTTACATTTGTACAATGTGTCCTCATACTTAATGTTCAGGTATTTTCAAGATACAACAATATAGCCCCCCATTACGACACCACTGGAAAAAAGCTCTTACTGCATCCACCAGTCTACCAAGAAACAAGTCTTCTGTCCACGCATTCTGCATTTTGTCACTGTCGAGCCGTTCACATTCTTTAAGGACTATCAGTCAATCTAAGCACTGCTCCAGCCCTCTGTGAACCCCACTCTGTCAGTCAGACACTTCACGACCAATCACACTCAGCAGGAGGCAGTCTCCCAGTGCTTGAGTGACGAGGGGTCCTAGCCTCATGCTGGGAAGGTTTTGTTGACTCGCTCAGGGCAAGGTCAAAGGTCAAAGCTTGGGGGAGAAGGAGGAGTTGTGGGCCTGTGATGGGCCGTAACAAAGAGGGCTAATTAGTGCGTGTGCACTAAGTGTGAGAGTGTCTAAGCTGGCTAAGTTGGCTAAGTACACAGCTTGATTGACAGCCACCCACTTTCCCTGTTAATTCAGCCATTGTGTGTGACAGCATTCTGAACACACGTGGTGTGAACTACGACCTGAACCAGAATCCAATGTATGCCCCTTCTGTATCTCTTGTTCATGTTGTCAGCATCACTGGAGTGTGTTTATAATGGAAGCGTAAAATATGGTTAGTTAATTTATTTCCTAAAGTAAAGCCAAGGAATTTCAGAGTGATGCCCTGTCATATACAAGTATGTGCACAGTGTATTTACCAAAGCTAAATAGTAATAATAATAAATTAGCAGGTTAATACATTTATGCCAGTTTTTTAGATACTTTTTCAGATACTTTGTCCATATGGAACTTTGCTAATGCTTCTTATTTTATTACTTATTATTCAGGCCAGGTTTGTATCACTGTCCAAATTGGGCCTAAACTTTCCTGCAGCTTCAGTCTGTTCTATCTGGCAGTGGTGGCCTAGTGGTTAAGACCTTGCACTTGCAAACAGAGGGTTGCAGGTTAAAGTCCTGGCCCTGGTACCACTGAAGTACCCTTGAGCAAGGTACCAACCCATTATACTGCTCCCTGGGTGCTGTTTATAGCTGCCCGGGGCTGTTAATGGGTTAAATGCAGAGGGCACATTTCGTTGTGGTGCATTTTGTGTCTTCACAATGAAAAATAATCACTTTCACTCACCATTTACATTGTCTTTGTTCGCTTGCTTGTGTCTTGTGAGGCTCATGTACTCAATTCAAACCTATCCTAACCCCAAGAAACCCAGAAGCATTCATTCTCCAAGTGATTTCCCTAATGTTAATTTTCCAATAGTGGGGATATTCTATATAGCTACTTTCTGCTTCTGAATCACAGCCTTTTGTATTTACATTCATTTGATGGAGCAGGTCTCATGGTGTCTGTTGGTTTCTGTTGCTCCTAGTCATGAGAGCAATCTTACTCAGGGAGCACAAGCATTTGTTTTGTGCGCCCTCTACTGGACAACATTGACTATTGCAACTTGCATGCATCACCATTTAAGGCCTAGTTCACACATGTTTATAAATGCTGTTGCTGCATTTGAGATCAGTATTGTAGTTTTCCCTTCCCGAGTTGTTCTGTGCTGGAGATGCTGGTGTAACAACAACATATGGAGTTACTATAGAGTCCAGACTGTCATTAAGGCAAAATTATCAATATGATTCTAAGCGTGACTACTTATTTGATCAGTAACTTTAAACATTCTACATTAAACATTTTCAGGTAAACTTTTTTTGTTTTAGGTTTTGTAATTTATGGAACAAGCCAGAATTATTATAACACAATAGGTTGTAGAATATCTTGTCTATCTTGATTACCCAAAACATTGACGTATAGAGCTTAAAGTGGCTTATTTAGAGAATTTTTTATAGACAGCTTTTATACTTTAGCTTAAAGGAACAAAATCACTTTGTGCCTGAACTGAGTGTGTGAAAGTGTAGCCTGAGCATGTTGTTTCAGGAGAGTCATGTGGTTAATCCTTTGGGAGGGTATAACCTGCAAACTGCCTTTGCTGCACTGATGATAGTCTTGTGAAGGAAACATTTTCTGTTACATAACATTTATGTGTATAGCTGCTTTTTGTGTTATTATTATTATTATT
>JBBPDA010000138.1:533903-556851 GCA_037974385.1 Arnoldichthys spilopterus
TCCAATCAGTATAATCAAACACAGCTGGACTCAAATGAAGGTGATCTCAAGGATGATCAGAAGAAATGAAAAGCACCCGAGTTAAATATGTGTGTCACAGCAATAGGTCTGAATACTTAGGACCATTTGATATTTCAGTTTTTCTTTTTTAATAAATCTGCAACAATTAAAAAAAATCTTTTTTTTGTCTGTCAATATGGGGTGCTGTGTGTACATTAAGGAGGGAAAAAATTAATTTAAATGATTTTAGCAAATAGCTGCAATATGACAAAAAGTGAAAAATTGAAAGGGGTCTAAATACTTTCCGTACCCACTGTATGTTAATATCACTTGGCTGACATTAAAAACAGTTCATAAGGCAAGTGTTCATGTTTATTAACAAATTGCATTAATCATCAACAAGTAATGTTTTAAGCATTTCAGATGTATTACACTGCTGCGCTGCTGGTGTTGCTATTGCATGCTGCTGAAAACCAGTACTTAAGCTCAACACAGTGCTTTCCCAGCAACACAAATTAATCACAAAATACAGTGCTTTAAAGCGTATGCACATGACATCGCAGTGGACATAGGTCACTGCAGTTATACCCACTTAGTGGCAAAATTATTGAGGAAAAGATCTGCTGTGTGATCGACTGCACAAATAGATTCAACAAGAATTCAAAGCTCTTATCTTATAACAAACTGCCCAAAGCTAAAGAAAACAGAGCATTCAGAGCAACACATTTTCTTAGTGCCACTGACATGGCAATGAAATGCATGGTGTGGCATAATGTATCCTCCAGACATAACTGCAAACATCAACACTGCTGCACGCAAACATGTCTTTCCCAAGCCCTGCCATACATGTATGATGGACTGTCAAAAATGTCCTGTCTTCTCTGCAGCTATCTAAGGTTTCAGTGGGGGCTCATTCATTGTCTGACTGAGTTTTATTTGCACATTAATGTTAGTGTGTGGCAGCTAGTGAGTTAGCTATGAACAAATTAGGCTAAGCTAGTTTAAAGTTTTCTAAACAAATGTCATTATTTGTACAAACCTGTTTACATAAAAAAAGAATATCCATTGGGATCACTTTAATTTTGCCAACAGATCCTGCCTTGAAGTAGGACAAAGTGTTCAGGCTTTTATATGCATTTAGGCTTTGCTTCGTGTATATCCCTGTCATTAAAATCAGGGACAAATAAATGTCAGGCAACTTGATTTTATTGCCTTATGTTAATATCCATGGACCACTGGTTCTTTGGTAAGTTGTAAGGATCACTTAATTTACACTTTACTTCACAAAAGTCTTGCTGCCTTTAATCTTAATTAAATAATACAAGAGAATTAATTCAAGAAAATAAGATGGCAACACTCTTAGTGAACACTCTGTCATCACTCAGCAAGACGCTAGCCTGTCCGGGCTTCTACTAGCTGAGATAACAGAACTGGCATTAGTGCACATTAGTGCCAGCATGAAGAGCTGTCCAATAAGGCTGCATTAGTGACAATTTGAAAAAGATGTAACGAATGGCTTCACCTGACTACAAGAAAGTGCATGTTAGCCTTCACTCTCTCAGTGTTTGTGGTATTGTGTGACTGTGTGATGGTGGAATTGTTGGAGAGAAAAAAATCTTGGCTATGTTGATCATGACATTACATGGTGTTAGTAAATTTTTTAAGTTGTCATGGATTTATGACCTTTACCCATGGACTGTGAGTACACTGACCAAGTGAAACACCCACTTAATAAATTAGTTTGCTGTAAACATGCAGTATATCGTCTGAGTGTGGATACAGCTCAGCATCCTCAAGACACTGAATCTCTGGAAATAAATGTGACACAGACAGATGATATGGTAGCAGCAGCCCTAGAAGATAAATGGGCAGTGAATGTCAGAATTTTGCCTTAGGTTACAAAATTTTCAATTTACAGATACAGGTGTAAAGTGCTGTAGACTTTAGACAGCTATCAGCCCCTCCTGCACCCAGGTGAGTTCAGACACTGCACTGCACTCTTAATCTAATCACAGACTGAAGCCAGGGAGTGCAGTTTATTTCACAATAAAATGTATGCATGAACCCATAGCAGGGGTTGAAGTTGTAAACACAGCTGAAGCTCCGTTCGTAATCATTTAACTTGGCTCTGTACAAATTGCATATGAAATAAACAGCACAGCCAATGCTTGTGAGGCCTCAAGAGGTGGCCTGAATGACTTTTCTGAAATAGTGTTTATTGTAATTACTTTACAACTGCATCATAATACACACTTAAAATGCAAATGGATGTAATTCATCCTGTGCACCACCAGCTGGCAGCACTTAAAACATGAGATGATGAACAGCTGAGCTAAATTACCAAAGTACATCAAGTAAGAGAACTTGTTCTGTGTTAGAAACTGTGCTTAATTTCAATGTCTACAAAGGTACTTTGACCCACCATTCTGGTATTCTTTTTAATGAGGGTTTCTTTAGATTTTGTTAGATGAAGTTTCATTCTTTCTCACGGATGTATGCTATGTTTTATCTTGCTGTAATGTACTCAGAAAAAAAGGACATATAGAGCTGCTGCCTGATACTTTGTCCAAAACAGCATGCTGGCGAATGATCTAGAGTTTGTCTCCATGCTATGCTTTATCTCTATTACAGACCAGATGTACAAAACGCTACAAGTACATACTAAGAAAGAGTTACATGCTCTCCAGCAGACAATATAAGTTTAGCCACACCCAAGATTGAAGGTTCCCACTGTGGCTTAGCCTTGCCAGGAGTCCAGAAGCCAGCTTGATTTTAACATCACATATAAGAAATGTGTATGGTAACTTTACTTATAAGGTTTTTTTTTACTTATACTTATTGCTATCCAGTGTTTTCCAGAGGTGGATGGGTTCCCCTTAAAAGCTTTGGTTTCTCATCAAGATTGGTTTCTCCAGTTTGAGGTTTTCCTTGGCTCTGTGACCTTTGACTTGCTCATTTGAGGCAGGGACCCAGATTCTGTGAAGCTGCTTTGTGTCAGTTGTAAAAAGTGCTATATAAATAAAAATTGACTTCATTTTATTGGAATCAAGAATAAATATCTTACAGGAAAAACAACACAAGATAAACATAATTTTTGGCACCATTTGAAGAAGAACGTGTACATAAAGCAGACATCCTGCCTCTCCCAGAAGGTCCGGGAGCCTCCGGCATATTGACAGTGGCTCTGTGATGCCCAAACCTTATAGATGATATCCCATAAACTGACTTATTTGAAAGGTAGAGACGCAATGAGAAAGTGATAGGGAGCATCATGATCCTGAGGTTGGGTCTCAGAATGAGTCTCAGGGCTGTCTGTGGGTGGGCTTTACAAATGAACTCTCCCTCTTTAATTGTCTTTCAGTTAGTTCTCTTCAGGTTCACTGCCCTGTTTGTAACAGTCACTCATCAGTTAGCCATTCAGGATTTAACAACTGTGAAAGTGTTGAGGTGAGTTTAAAATGTGTTATCTTATCTAGCTTTATTTAAACTAGTCAGCTAGCTGCTAAGGAGCTACTCTGTTGATGACCTACATGATGAGACCAAATAAGTGTTTTTTCATAATCTAATTTGATACAATCAAATGAGTAATTGCAGGGTGGGATGTCTTTTAATGGCTAGGTTCATGATGACTAGCTGCAATGTGGAGGTGCAAAAGCATATGCTATAATGCCATGTGGTCAAGGTATAGCACTTAGGGGAGGGGGGAGTTGAACTAGGGAGCAGGGTTGAACATATTATTTAAGATAGTAACAATACAAAAATGGTGAAAAGTGGCATATTTATCTGAGAGAATCACTATCCCTTGTCAAGACGTCTGCTAAGCTACCATCTATGTCTCTCCTGTTAGATTATAGATGAACTGGTTATTACCAGAATTCATTAATGTAGAATTTAACCAAGATTTATTTATTTATTTATTTATTATGCTGTGTGTTAGGCCTAGTCCTGGGGAGGTCTCCCTCCACACCAGAATCATGTAACACTCCACGTCCTTTACAAACCAAGCTCACATCAATTAATAAAATCTTTAAAATCTTTCCTGACATGGACATGTAGATGTAGACTCTGATACTGGTAGTTAAGAAACTGAAGAAAGAACCCTTAAACACTGAAGAGCGACATTCTAGGGGTCCTCCTTTATTTTATTGGTACTTTGATTTCAGGCCTGGTTTTGCACTTCAGAAGTCCTGTCCCAGTCCCCCATGGCAGACCTCTTGTGGATTACTTTTCAGTGACTACCAGATATTAAATGATCTGAACATGAACAGCTTTTTGCCTTCTCCCCCAAGAGGTAAAGGCAATGGTGTGCTACTGGAAGGGCAATTCACAGAATGTGAACAAGCTCACTGAACACATTACTCTCTTCATACTCCATGTGCCATATGTCCAGTGGAGTGTTGTGCAATGGAACTCTCTCCCATGGTGGGTTCACCAAGGGTGCCCTACCAGACTGTGAGTGGCTTCTTAATGTTGTAGTGGTTTATGATCTTGCAATGTCTTCATTTCCTGCAGCAGGCCACTGGGAAGACTTCTTTCTGAAGGAATGAAAGAGAGACATATTGGAAGTTGATGGTGTACAGTGAAGAGAGGCAAGTCTCACTCCTCAACAAGGATAACCTTCTTTAAAATGCAGTCTTATTCTATGTGTAGAAAACAGAGCTACTGTGGACTCATATTAGCTGTAGACTGTGATTACTATTGAAATCAGCATATTGTACTGACTGAATAAAATTTAGAATCATTGATGCCAGTGGACTGCACCAAATCAACACTACACCACTGCTCTACTACACACAGTAAAGTGTAAGCTCCTGACCATGTAGGAGGTTTTGGAACTGAACCACAAAGTTAAACAGCCATAAAATCCAAGCAACAACTCATTTATCATATAAACCACATTACAAAGCTCTAAATTGGTGAACAGCTGTGTTAGCATAAGCCAACAGATCAGTATGGTCCTGTCCTACACTCTGCTTAGGCCCTAACTAATTTCTAATGGCTCATGGATATAATCGTGAGACCACCTCCAGTCTGTTCATTTTCAGTTCTTGGGCTGTGTTTTCTGTCATATGTTATGTGCTAGCCCTAACATCAGAAGTTTGTGGGTTTGATCCCCAATGGTGCTACAGCCATTCATAGGGAGTCCAAGCACTATTGTCCTTGGCTTCTGGGTAAAAAAGATAGAGGGGGCCATGCTTTCCACCCAGAGAGTGAGGCCAATTGTAGAACAGAATAGATGGCCCCCTCCTTCTCCCACTGTCATTCCAGCCAGCATGGGTGTCTGTCAGCTCACACAGTGAAATTGGCAGTCAGTGCTCTCCTTCCAATGAGTCATGCTGTCCAATGAAGTTATGTTAGTAGCAGTTCGAAAAGAGGCAGTGGCTGACTTCACGTGAGTCAGAGGAAGCATGTGTTTGCCCTCACCCTCCCAGTATTGGTAGTATTTTGTGACTGGAGGAGAAACCTGACATGTGGTGTGAATGGCATAGGGAACTGTGTTAACAGACAATGATTTCTGAAAGTGTTCCTGAACCTATGCACTGGTTTCCATGACAGAATCATGCCTGTTTTTAATGCAGCTGTCTGAGAGCCAGAAGATTATGAGCATCCAATATTGATTTTAGGCCTTGTTCCTTGTTAATGGAGAATTCTCAAAATTCTCAGAATCCTTTGATAATATTATGTTATCTACATACCTACCTACCTACATACCTACCTAAAGTTTTGTGCTTATTTAGAATTTAATGCATCACCTCTGAACAACACTCTGTAAATGTTTGGGAACTGAATAACCCAATTGCTGGAGTTTTGAAAATGAGATGAACATCCCATTGTTACCTGACATAGGATTTCAGGTCTTCAACAGTTTATGGTTGTTTTCAGTGAGTGACATGTCTGGACTACAGGCAGGCACATTTAGAACCCTGACTAAGGAAACAGAGGGTATTACACCTCTGAATGCAATTCCACATTTTTTTAACCATTCAAGCTCAACTCACACTTTTTAAACACATATATCTTAATTTATTAAAATATTGTATTAATGTTCAAAATAATTTTTCCCAGCACAACTTGAACAATGTGCCTGGTGTGGAGGCGATAGAAACTACAAATGACCTCAACCTTCAGACCTTTTACTATATGGCTAGCCAGATAAAGGCATACTTTAACTTTTGTTCTCGTAAACATAATACCTCTGTCATTGGTTTACCTCACCTCAGTGTTTTTTGCTTTGTTTATTTATTATGGTGAAAGCAAGCCATGAGATTTGTTTAGTGATGCTAGCTATCTACCAACTCCAAATCAGAAAAAATTTGGGACGGTATGGAAAACCAAGAATGTGTGAATAGAAAATGTGTGGCACATTTTGAAGCATGCAATGCGACAACGAAGACCCGAAACTGTTGTCCACCTTAAGACTTGTTTGCAGGAAGAATGGGACAAAATTACACCTGAAACACTTCATCACTTGATGTGTTCAGTCCCTAGATGTCTTTTAAGTGTTGTGAAAAGGAATTACACCATTACATAGTGGTAAATGCTTTACTGTCCCAATTTTTTTGGAAAGTGTTGCAGGTCTGAATGACAGGAAAGGATGTATATTTATAAATGAGATGAAGTAGGGGCGGCACGGTGGTGCAGTGGTTAGCACTGTCGTCTCACAGTGAGAAGGTCCTGGGTTGAAATATTTTGTGTTCATATTGTCTGCAATGAAATACAAGTCAAAGTAAATTTAGAAATCACTACTTTCTTTTTTTATTAGCATTTTCCATCCCATCCCAACTTTTCTGATTTGGGGTTGTATCACTATAAACCATATTTGTTATCTTTGGGCTTTAAAAGTAAGGGAGATGACACGAGACACACAAAGACACCTGACAGTGAACCTAACCCACACACATACCACCCAACACCCATTGCAACACCCATGAAAACAGTGCTGGGGGAAAAAACAAGGTCCATATCAAGGTTTTTAGTGTCCCTTGAAACAAAAACGGTGATGCTTCTGCCATGCTCTTTGTGCAGACTCCAGCGTTGTGTTCGACCCGGAGACTGCGGTTCTCCCTGGCATGTTTCTTCTCCGGCGTCGACCTGGAGGGAGCAGGGGCTTCCGGCGTTGTCAGCTGCGACCTGAAAGTGGTGCGTTTCTTCTCTGGTGTCGACCCCATCAACCTGGAGGGAGCAGGAGCTTCCGGCATCATCAGCTGCGACCTGGAAGTGGCGGGGTTGGTCTCCGGCGTCGACCTCGTCGACCTGGAGGGAGCAGGGGGCTTCTGGCATCGTCAGCTGCAACCTGAAAGTGGCGCATTTCTTCTCCGGTGTCGACCCCATCAACCCAGAGGGAGCAGGAGCTTCCTGCTTCATCAACTGCGGCCCGGAAGTGGCGGAGTTGCTCTCCGGCGTTGACCCCGTCAACCTGGAGGGAGCAGGAGCTTCCGGCATCATCAGCTGCGACCCGGAAGTGGCAGCATTGCTCTCCGGCATTGACCCCTTTGGCCCTGGAGGGAGCAGGAGCTTCTGGCGTTGTCAGCTGCAACCCGGAAATTGCGGTGTTGCTCTCTGCCACCCTTCCCCCCCGGAGCTCCGACGACGCGGAGACAAAGCCGGTCATGGTTGTCAACTCCTTGGGGGGTGCTGGAGGGGCTCCAGGCACCACCTGCAGGAGTGTGGTGGGGAAGGCTTCTGTTGCCTCCTGCAGCTCTCCGTTGTGCTCATCCGAGCCCGTCCCAACGTTGGGTGCCCCTCAGGGGAGAGGCCCAACTCTGGTCCGCTCTCCTTGGCAGACCCAGAGCCCCTCTCGCCCCCCCATTGGATTGCTCCCTGTTGTCCAGGAGGGCGTGCACCATCGAGATCAGCCCCTCCAGCCTCCCGTCCCTGGTGAGATCCCGAGCCAGCTTTAACTGACCCAGGATCCACTGACCCTTGGCACACTCGCCCCCATGGCAAAGCCAGTCGTCGACCATACTCACGCCTCGGTCGAACATTTGTCCTGCCGCTGCTGCCATGGTAAGGTCGGTCTTTCTGTAACGATCGGGGGTGTCTGGCAGCAAACGCAGGCAGGACAATGTTGAAGGACAGGGTTTATTAGACACGGTGGGTACAGACAAACATGAAACTAGACGACATGACCACTTCAGTGACATACAAGTGAACCAAACAAAGACCGACCCGGAGGGGTCGTTCTCGGGAACCTTTAAACATACTGATAATTGCCCACAGCTGGGCCCGAGCTTCGGCTCAGCTGTGGGGGCAGGGCTAAGACGCCCTTCCTTACAATGAGGGGGGCCACCTTAAATGGCAAAATTTATTTGGCTTTTTACTGGATTTTGTATTCCATTTTAAATGCAAAAGTGTTGGGACTAGAAATGCTAGGCCAACTAATGCGATAGGGAAACAAGGGCAAATAAAAATATGGGTGAAATATGGCAAAATATTAAAGCAGGAAAAACATGATGGTTGACAGGTGTGCCATAAACAAAAAAATTGCTAACCAAATGCAAAGCTAGCTAACATCACTTAAAAATATTCCAGTAGTAAGCTAGCTAGCTATCTTCCCCACAAAAATTAAACTGGTCAAAAGTTACCGATCAGTGTCATGATAATGCAGGAATAATGGCTAATTACTGTGGCTAGATTGGGTGGGGGGAGTCTGATTTTAGTCATCTCCTATTCCACCCATTTGTTAGGAATCCCCAGACTGAAAGGCTAGCATGTGAAGCTGCCACCATTTCTTTTTGAACTGCTGCTAACACAACATCATTGGACCCCGTGATGAGCTTGGCATCATGCTAAGTGGTGAGGGAGAAGGAGAGCCAAGCTGCACACCCAGTTGAGGCCAGTTGTGCTCTCTTGCATGGCTGCAACACCACCAGGGGTGAAATCAGTGACCTTCCAATGATAGAGCCTACCCCCCCACCCCTCGCCCCCACCCACACACACCAACACACACCTACACAGAAAACACACACACAACATAGAGACCCCTGATACTTCTTTAGGTGCTGTTGTTTTCCATTAAATGTTTTTTTCTGTTTACTGTTTCGTTAACTGTTAATGTTAAACATCAACATGAAAATTCTTTCAAAGGCTAGAATTCACCAAAGTATTATGACAAAAGAACTGATCAAAAATAACCAGAAAACAGTATGTTCCGGTGTAAAAAACATTTGCTACTCTAGCATCTGTTGCTCATAGACATTCCAACAAATTCATTATTTAATGTCTATCAATTGTATTAACAAAAAGAGTATTATCTGAAAAGAGAGCAGGAAGACTGATATCAGAAAAGAAGATGAAGAGAAATGATAATTACATGGCTGTTTTCTCTGGGAAGCGTCAATTGTGAATAGTGAAATGCAGAAGCTAGCCAAGGAGAAATAGGGGAGTAGGAGGAGAAATTGTCAGCAGCCTCTGAGGTATCAACCGCCTGTGGAGCTTACTCATGGTGCTGTCATTGCCTGCGTGTCTGTGTGACGAGTGTCATTCATTGTGTTATAAAAAATGATGAAACATTGGTGTTAGAAGTTATTTGGCTTTTCCAACTGTACCTAGGACTGATGATTTGTGGAGATGCACCAGTCATTGTTTTCTTTCTGTCTTCCTCCTTCTGCCCTTTATTTCTGTCTGTTTTTCTGCGGTCTAGGCTCTCTCGCTGTCATTTCTGCGCTGCACTAGCGCACGGTCATAACAGCCGTCGGCTGAGAGCGCTCTCTCTCTCTCTCTCTCTCCCTCTCTCTCTCTCTCTCTCTCTCTCTCTGTCCGCCAGCGCAGTAGGCTCAGCGCGGCACGGCTCAGTCTTGGCTGTGGTGGAGAGGGGACAGACATGGGTGAGTGTATCTCTCTCTCTCTCTCTCTCTCTCTCTCTCTCGCTTTCTCTCTCTCTTTTCTCTCATCTCTCTCTTCCCTTTCCCCGCCTCTCCTGCTCTGTCCTTTTTGTCAGAATGGCACGTTTGTCGACTGTTCCCTGAATCAGCTTGCTGTTTTTTTATTCCTCCCTTTCTTTCTCTGCACTGCCGGCTTTTCCAAACCCCCCATTTCTGTTGTCCATCAGCCATTTTATCCACCCCCTCCCCTCAGCCCCCTCCTCCTCGCACCCACTCCCGCTTTCTCTTTCTCCCCCTCTACCCTCATCACTCATGTCCCTCTCTCTTGCGCTCCCATTCGCCCTATCCACCCACCCTGAACAGTCATAAACCACCATGTGTGTCATAGGGCTGTTCAACCTAAACCAAGGCACCTGGGTCAAACATATCAATCCCATATCCCTTGAATCCTGCCTTCCATTCTCTTTCTCTCTCTGTCACACACACACACACAGCATGCTGATATTGTTACTGCGCAATATATGCCCATATCTGAACCCTGGTTGTTTTTTTCTGCTAAAGCCAGGACAGTGCTACTGTTGATATGGATACTTACAGCTAGACTGTTGCTACAGCTACTACTTTCTTTCTGTAAGAAGGAAGAGAGACTATGTGAAGGTTATTAACTTTACAACTAGACTGCATGCAGTTGTGCAAAACAGTTGTGCAAAACCTGCTGTCATGTATTATAGGATGCACATACACACCCTGTGAGAGACCACTTATTGTATGTGTTCTATAACATATTGTAAAAAGCAGCTCTTTAAACCCCATTTTCTAAAATTACATCAAAACAAATAAGTTGTAATATTGGCTGTCTAAAAATGTCTGCTTCACCATCAGAAAACTGTATGCTGTAGGTTACATTGACAAAGTTGTACAACATCAGAAGAGAAACTCTGTTGGCTGTTGTCCAAGTCCTAATTTTTGTTATGTAGACAATACCAGCTTCTTGATTTATCAAAGCGAAGGATGAAGGGAGCAGTGATCTCAGATGGAGAGGCAAAGAGGATGGGAGAAAGGGTTAAAAAATATTTAACTATCTTGAACGTGAGCACTGGAGGAAAAGGTTTAGCTCTGCTCACTTTTCCACATGAGCATTGTGAATAGAAAGATCCCCTAAGTAGGGAGAACAAAATTAGAACTTTCTGACCCAGGTTGTATGGAAGAAACTAGGTGCAAAGAAATAGTTATAAAACAGTTGTTTTAAAAGAAATTGAATTTGAAGAACAAAGTTAATTAAGTACTTATTAATGTAGCTTAATTAAACATCAACTAATTTTCCCTTGTCCATTAGACTCTGACACCATGTCATCTTTATACTTAATTTAGTCCATTAAATTAGACTCCTTTAACTCTGTAGCACTTATTAAGAAAAACCTTTTAAAGGTATAAAGAACTTGTACATAACTGAAAGAATTCATTATGAATTTAAGGGTTCTTCAAAGAATCTTTGGTAACACTTTACTGTAGGGTAGCATTTCTAAGCCTACATGACATGTACATAAGTCTTTTAAGACAACTGACATTAACCTACATAGACATTTATAAAGGTTTATTCCAACAAGCGTCACCTGTTATTAAGGAAATTCTCATCAGTTTCAATGCAGAAAGTGTAATGGCAATGAACGCTTGTTGGAAAAAACCTTTATAAATGTCTATGTAGGTTAATGTGTCAGTTGTCATAAAAGGCTTATGTACATTTTATGTAGCATTAGAAAAGCTAACCTACAGTAAAGTGTAACTGAATCTTTACATTATATGGAGAGTTATTCAAACTCACACATCCCATTCTGTTCTATGCCCTTCTTTTAAAAGCAATCTAAAAAAACAAATTAATTGTCTCTTCCCATAAAACCAATTTACACGTATAGTGTTGAAAACAGTATACAGAAAAGAGAAACAGACACTAATCAGCCAAAACATTAAAATCACCTACCTTATATTGTAGAGGTCCCCTTATGTCTCCAAAACTGTTTGGAAACATTCTGACCCAATCCTCTAGTCATCACAAGTTGGCCCTTTTCAAAGTCACTTAGATCCCCACGCTTGTCCATTTTTCCTGTTTCCATCACATCAACATTTGGAACTGTTAACTTGCTGCCAGGTGTATCCCACCCCTTGACAGGTACTATTGTAACAAGCTAACAGTATAACTAATGCTATTCACTTCAACTGTCAGTTGTTTTAATGTTGTGGCTGATGGGAGTGCACATTTAGCATTGAAATATGTATTGATGCATTTCAGCACATGGCCTTCTTCAGCATGCTTCAAATCTTTTTCAAATATGAAACATTCTGCATGTAATTGTAATATAACTTCACTCTCAATCCTTTGATTGAGCTTTCTCTGTCATTATGGAATCATCTACAGCTCTGTTCATCATTGTGAAATTCCATGTCTGGAATTTTTCCAGAGGTTGTTGATTAGCCTCTTAATAGAATATATTCATGCATATGTCTCTACCAAATGGTTTTTAATTTACTAAGAACACTGATTCCAGACTTTTGAACTGTAGTGTATAATTCATTTTGGTTTATACCCACTTGTTCTCAGTATAGTCTGAAATTCATACCTGTGACAAAGTAATTCTCTTCACTACTACACTACAAGGATTACATAATCCAAACCTTAATATACAAAATGTGACATGGACATTAATCTGTCCAAAGTATTCCAGTTTGAAGCAAATTTGCTAATATCAGATTTACCCACCAGTTCTGTGCACATATCCACATGTGATCTCTGCAGCACCAAGTAACCTGTCATCACATCCAATGGTAAACACCAACACAAAGAGACACACATTTAACAGCTGAGTGACTACTCTGGCATTAAAAGCCCCACAATTGGAACATGCTTTACAAAAGCAGTGCACCCACGCACACTTAACACAGCACGTTGCTTTACCTCCTGTCAACAAAATAGACGATCCTACGAAATCAACAGGCTTGTTTTCAAATTACCACCCTTATCTTACAATGACTTCATGAATTTGTACTGCGTGTTGGTTTAATTTTATGTATAACAAAGCAACGTACATGTTGTATGGAGATAAATTAATTATATTTACATCCATCTGTTCCTATTTTAATGCAAAACTGATGTAGCATCATTTAGCAATCCGCAGCTTCATTTGCTGCCAAGGCCTTTTTTTTTTAAAGAAGAAGTGTATATCACTTTGCAGTAGCTGTATTTTACACCACTTATTAACTTTGATTTGCTATACTGGAGCTAACTATGGGCAGCCTAATGAGTGGATGCTTTTAAAAAAGCGCCTTCCAAAACTTGCTTTAATAACTATTAACAAAACACACATTTCTCACTGTAATGTCAAGAGCATTAGTGCACTGTGTGTGTATGCGCGCATGCTTGAAGCGCAGTGTTGGCTGGTGGATTGATACATTTAGAAACATGGCAGCCACTTGACTGCCCTTCTCTTTTTCGCAGATCTCGCCAACGGGCCTCTATGCACCAGCTGAGGCTAATAGGCTTACATAACGTTCCAGCATGCAAGAGTCGATGTTGCAGCAACGTTTGTCACCAAACTTTCTACATACATGCACTCGTAATAACTGTTGCAAAATAACACTGCAAAATAACACTGATGGAGGTCTGTCTTCTTCAGCCATTTCTGATGTTTGTAATGATGAAAGCTTTATCCCTTTTGGAATCTGGTGTAAAAATCAAGCGTGGTACTCAATAGGTTAAAAGAATGTTAACTGGTGGCTATTTTCCTTCATATAACTCAAGTTACTTAGTACTCCACTATGACTGGCCACAAGGCCAAAATATGGTACTCAAAAGAAATAAAACAAGCAAAGCAAAAGAGGTCAGAAGTCAACCTGTGTCTCTCCCAAAAAGCCAGTTGTTAGAGAGTTTAATGAGTCTTATTCTTTAAAGAAACAGTTTAAAAATGTAATTTACACAAGAATCCAGATTACTCTCATTAGTTTAGCACTGGGATTCAATTTCCACCCAAATATTAAATATATATATATATTCCTAAAACTATGGGTTCCCAAAAGTATGACTTAAAAGCTATAGAAACAATAAAAGCTATACAAATGAACAAAACTTCACCACTATAGCCAGCCAAAACCTGGTATTCCTTTGGTTTTATGATTGTCATTGTTACAAAACTGATTCAATAAAACCCATTTCTGGAAAAGTTGGAATTTTTCATAAAATGCAACCCCCCTCCAAAAAAAAAACAAAAAAACAACAAAAAACCCAAAACAAAACCACCAAAAAAACAAGAAAGTGTGATTTGTTAACTCTTTTAAATTATTATTTAACTGATACAAGTACAAAGAAAAGATTTCCTGTGTTTTCACTGATCACCTTTATAAAATATAATTTTTGTAAATATAAGCAAATTTAGAATATGATTCTTGCAACACACTCAAAAAAAGCTTGCAGTCGTGTTTGCCACTGTGTCACTTTTCCTTTTAATGACATTATTTATTTGTTCGGGAATTGAGAACACAAACTGTTGTGGTTCTTAAAGTGAAACTTTTGCCCATTCTTGCCAGATAAAAGACATTTAGCTGCTTAACCTTAGCTGTTGTCTGATTCTCCTCATCATGAAGCTCCATGCATGTTCAATAGGAGACAGATCTGGACTGCTGGTAGGTCAGTCAAGCACACACTCTGTATCAGCAACTGTCCTGGCATTGCCTTGTTGAAATAATTATGCTTTTTTCTAGGAAATCATTATATTCTCTTTTCATAACAGAGTTTCAGGTTGCATTTCTTAATGCAGCAGCTAACTAAGTTAAGGTTTCCAGCCTTGGAACAGATTGAAATTTCTTCAGATTCCTTGGAACTTTTTTAAAATATTATGTACTGTAAATAAAGAAAGACAGCAAGTCTAATCTTGTGTTAAGAAGTAATCTTTTAAACTGTCTGACTGACAATTTTTTCATAAAGTTTGCCATAAAAAGGTGAACCATGACCCATCTTTGCTTACAGAGAGGCTTTAGATGATGCTTCTTTTATATCCACTCATGATTTTTAGCTCACCTGCTTATTGTGGAATGATTCAAAACTGTGTAAATGGAATATTCTATAAACTTTTCACTCTCTATTGATCCATCTCTACAGTAGTAAAGTATGTTTCAGGCATCAAATTTTTTATATTTACAAGTTGATCAGTGAAAACACTGGAAATCATTGAACTTTTATCAGTTAAATAACAATGAGATATTGAGTTAACAAATCACTTGTTATAGTTTTTTATAATATTTTATAAAATATACCAACTTTTCTGGAAATTGGGTTTGTAGATTAGCACTCCTAATCCTATGGTTGTTCAGTAAAGACCGACATCAGCATTCATTAACATGGTAGCAATTTGTTCATTTTTTTTAGCTCAGTGATAGTAAGTTATACTGTGTCCTAAGCCCCACCGACAAGCCTGTACCACTTTATTTACCAGCTGAGTGCACTTTGATAGACTTGAGAGAAGTTTGGGGGATGTACTTACAAAAAGATTTCGGTGACTGTTGACTTCTTGTAACATGCCAGCTTCACCGCCGATGCGGGAGTTTTCAAAGGAGCCGAATGCAGGGGAAAGACATGCCTCCCCGCTTACGTCAGCGAGGAGGGGAGGACGTGTCATCAGACTAGACAAGTTGATTAATAAAACCTGAAGTATACATGGCGTGAATTGGCTGTGTGTGCACATTTAGCTAAGCCCTGAAGAAACATGAGCAAAGGGATTGCTATGGTAACCGCCAGCAAAGAAACTCCTGGGTTAGGGACAAAACAACAAAATCCATGGATGCAAGTGCTGAACTAAAAGTGCACTGAGCATGAACATGCAAGGGCACGCACAAAACAAGAATGCTTCTTTGCAACAACAAAAAGCAAACCCCCCCCCCCCCTTTGCCACAGTTCATAGCACCCAGGAGCAGGCCCCCCATGAAACAACCGACCGCACCTGGGAGCAGGGCAAAGCCAAATGCAAGTCTCCCTGGTGAAGCCGGCGCACTTGCCACCCAGAAACAAACAAACCTCCCTGCTACTGGAAATAACAGGGAGCTGGGAAATGGAACCAAAAAGTCCAGCAGACAGCCAAAAACGAGCGCCACTCAAGGCCTGTCTGCCAAAGACACAGGGAAAAATGGGACAGGGAGACACCATGGACAAACCTGAGAGAAAGAACCTTTACCAAATTACTGGCGGGTCCGGTGTTGCCAACGCAAAACTGCTAGCCACACCTGTACCAGAGACAAGGACTCTGCGCGCCTGATCAGACAACCAAGCTTGTAAGGGCTTTTGCCCAGGTAAAACACATAAGCAGGATTGACGTATCCAATGGCGACATGTTGCCAAATGCCCCCAGCTGGCCCTGCAGGGTGCCAACCCTTACACTTCTAGTGTTAGCTTTGCAGCCCCAGTTCTAAACTTATAAAGCAAACACCTAACTATGGAAAATGTAGTGGTATAAGACAGTAAACATATGAGCAAATTTGTTTTACTAGCTCTCTAACTTTGCTTATAAGGAATCTGTTAAATAATGTCTAAAGTTAAACAATGACAGTTGACTTGAATAATGCCATGAACTTAATAGTTGTTTCTCAATCAATAATGCTCAAGCTACAATATTTTGCTAGAAAAGACTTGCCACTAGGTACAGAGCAAGTAACTGTTTACCTACTGTATTTGCAATCAGAAAGATTAGAACTAGAAAACAAACATGTAATACATATCCAATGGGCTGCATCTCTGTGGGCAGAGCTTCTGAGTCTACTTCACACCTAGAAGCTTTCAAGCACTGAAATTCTGGATTCCCAAATATATTTCAAATCCAGGTATCTTGTGTGTCAGCCTGACAACATGGCACACAGTGTCACAGAAAGACTGACAGAGAGAAAAGAGCCAAAGAGAAAGAAAGAATACAACAGTGCAGAGCCACATGAAGTGGACAGTGAGTGATGGCATAAGTATTCTCTAGAAGGCTATGGGGATGTGTAAAAATAGTATATGTGGGAGGGGGAGAGAAAAAAAGGGGTGGTGGTCACTATCATGACATAAAATGCCCCCCACCCTTTTCTTTTGCATGTTCTTTTTCATATTTGATTCATGGTTAATTGACCGATTCATACTTCACCCACAACACATATTTAATATATGTGGATTTCAAATTATTTAGATTAAGATTTTACTAGTAAAATGTCAGGTCTTTTTTTGGGGGGGGGGGGGGGTGCGGGTGTGGTAACTGAGTTAATGCTAAACTGTTAGTAATAAACAGGATTTTTAATACTGAGAAATAAACATAATTTCATGATCATGTGAATTACTTTTGTGTTTTGAGTTTATCGTGATTTCATATAATGTAAATGTAATGTTCAGCATGCATTTGTGGGGAGAACATGAACAGGTCAATTGCTGCGGTTTTTCTTTTTTATTATAACTTGCTTCCTCTAGGACTACCCGCATTTATTTCCACACTTTATATCTCCTCTCTCTCTCTCTCTCTCTCTCTCTCTCTCTCTCTCTCTCTCTCATTCTCTATCTCTCTTCCTGTCTCTCTCTTTCATTCAGGTTTTCTGTACAAAGGCTCATTCCTTCACCATTTGAATCATCGTGTCTCCTTGGCTTGCTAGCGACTAAGCCTCCCAGCATCCTTCACACTTTCCTAGATGTTTCAAGAGTGCCACAGGTTTTCTGACACCAGCTCTGCTTGCAACAAAGTTCAGTCACAGGAACCCAGTGATTATTTTTGGTATTAAAGCTTCAAACATGACAGATTTAAAGATTCCTGAATGAAAGACAGAAGAAGTGATCAGCTAAATGGTTGTCTTTTGATTCTGAGTAACCAGCAGTTTTAAATTTGATCTTTTGGCGAGCAAGAGGACAAACCCAGTCCAAACATCAAAAAAGCCCACTGATTTCCCAACTTGCTCCAAGAAATTCAAGTGGTATATTTTGACACAAGATAACTGAACTTCTTGTCTGGAAGGTAGTTAAAAATGGAGCTCCAGAGCTTAGAGGAGTTTTCTCCACCAATACACTATGACATTATACAGTTTTTTTTTTGGCCATGCTTCAGTAAGGTAAAGCTCTAATCTGAGGGGACTTCTGGCCTAACTCATCTTTATATTTGATTTTTTTCCAATAGCATAGAACATTTTAGGTCTTAAAAGAAAGTGTTCAGAGGGAGATACATAGAGATTTAGAATTTTTTTGTGTTTTTATTTACATATGATATGAGGACTCCTCTGTAAGAAGGTGGAAGGCACTAAAAGAAAGAGCCAGAGAATAGAAGTAAAGGTGGCGTAAACTTTAGGAAATGAGGGAAGCATTGGTTTTATTAGTATTTTGTCCTGTGGAATGGCACTTTCCTATCTGGTTACTGTGAAAGGCTAAGATAGACAGAGAACAGGCAGTATAGACACTACACTTTTAAAAAGTGTGCTGGGGCAAATGAAGACACTTTGATTAAATGCTTTATCAAAGTGTCATTTAGAAGAAGACAACTGAAGGAGGGAGCAGGTGAACAGAAACAATTGAAGAACAGGTGCCACAACACTATCTCTCACCCTTTTTGACTCATATTTTGTCGCCTACCATTGCCACCAACCCCCGCCTCTCCCTTCAACTGCCCTGACAGACTGCAAAGGAGACCATTACCCATTGCAGTGAGAGAGAGGGACGGTGACTGAAAGAGAAGAAGCCTTTTTTCCTGTTCAACTAAAACACAATGTTCTTTCCTGCCTGTTTTTTTCACAGTCAGGCTGGCTGCCCTCTGTCCTCTTATTCAACGCATTCTCCATCCCTCTGTTCCTAAAGGAGAAGAAGAGACAGGGAGTGTGGGGGACAACAAGGAAGGAACTGAGTTATTTTATCGCAGCAGGGTTTTTTTCTGCATCTTTGACATTTTTTTCCTTTTTTTGTCTTCTCTTTAACCCAGAAGGATTGTTGTTGTACCAGAGGTCAAAGCAAGGAATCTGACTCCGTTCGGGTAAGGTGCTACCCTTCAGTCGGAAAGAAAGAATGAATAGTGGAGGGGGAAATGAGGAAATCCTTCAAAAGCCTATTTTCTGATTTTGAGAAGGCGTAAGATCAGGTCCCGCGTGTATTCGTCCCCCCCGCCTCCTCCAACAACCCCCCTCCTCCCCCTTTGCCTTTTGGAGGGATCCTCGGATATTTGTCTCTCATCCCCTCGTCCTCGGAATCTGTCAGCATTCCCGAAGGGACACAGGCGGCTTGCATCCGCGCCAGTCCTTTGCCATTAGCTGCTGGTGTCGTCTGCTTCATTCTGTGAGTAGAAGCGTCTGTCTTCTTTGTGTGTGTGCGTGTATGTGTGTGTGTGTGTGCGCATGTGGGTGTGTGTGATTCGCTCTCCATATGGTGTCCAGTCCTCTGTGTAGTGATGTTAATGCATGTCTGCTGTGATGTCTGTGTGTGTGTGTGTGTGTGTGTGTGTGTGAGTGTATGCACACACACGTGTGCATGTGCATATTAATTTAATCTGGTTAAAGCTTTTGTAATGGCTGGAGCTTTCTATAAATGTGTATGACTGTATTCCTGCATAAGCTGAATGCTCGACGAGCTGAGTGATGTATTTAAGAGCTGAATGCCTTGCCATATTGCAGCTCCAGAGTGTGCACACGTCTGTTTATCTGTGTATTGCCAGTCTTGGGTCCTTGATGATTTTGTTCTTTATGTGCAAGCGTGTGTTGTGGTGGTGGGCTGATTGTCAGTAACAGGAGGCTGACAGTAGTTTGCCACCAGCAGCAGTCCACCAGTGAATGTAAATTGATGGGGACACACTTGGTGGAAGACAGACAGCTTTTTCCTTCTGTGAGGCCAACTTGTGGAGAATGGCTGAGTGTTCAGTCTAAAACGACATATATCACTGCTTTAATAGCCTGAAATACTGTGTAAAACGGGTGTATTATTAGAATAATATTAAGATAATATAAGGTATTAGGGTTTTTGAGGGCCACACAATATGATTAGTATACTGATATATACTGCAACATATTGTGAATATTGGCTTCCAACAAGAAAAGAAATCCATCACTGGCTTATTAACATGATATGGTACAATATTGGCCTGCATTATTTTAAACATAATTTCATTAGCTGATGGTTGCAGCTCTCAGAAATGACATGACAGAATTGATGTATATGCTGATATTAAATGATGTATATACACCAAATCCAAAGTTATGTAAAAGTTATAAGAGGCTGGAGTTGTGCTTGGTCATGATGCTCACAGCACATAGTAAAGAACTACAGGGCTCATTTACATATTTCAGCCTCCTGTATTACAAAGCTCTGTATCACAATAATGGTTAACAAACAATATATTACAGGGCATATTATGTGAGAGTTATTTAAGACGATAGATAACCATTGACTGACTTTATTTTGAGATAAACAAGCCTCATTAAAAAAAAGTTAGAATATTTTCTAAAATGCAATAAAAACTCAGTTCATGTGAACCCTAATTTAACTGACAAAAGAACAAAAAAAAGATTTTCAGTAGTGATAGTGACCTTAGTGGTACTAACTTATTTTGTTAATATAAACAGATTTAGAATTTGACTGCAACACACTCCTCAAATGTTGGAACAGAGATATGTTTACCATTGTGTTACATCCTTTCTTTTACTTCTTTGACTTTTTAACTTTTTTTAACTGAAGATTTGTTGCAGATTCAATTTGAATGGAAAATATGTCAATTCTTGCTTGATATAAAACTTCAGCTGATCAGCGGTGTCTCCTCTTCATGTTGCAAGGTTTTCAATAGGACATAGATCTGGACTTGCAGCAGGCCATCGAAACACACTCCATGTCTATGAAGCCACATTATTGTAGCCTGTGCAGGATGTGGCCTTGTCCTGCTAAAATAAACAGGTTGCTGATGGCAAGATATGTCTTTCAAAAATCCTAATATACCCCTCATAATCAATGGTACCTTCACAAACATTCAACATAACTATGTTGTGGGCACTGTTGGACCCAAATGCTGGCTTTTCCATCTTTTGCTGATAACAATCTGAATGGTTGTTTTTATCTTTGGCACAGAGAGCTTGTCGACTGTTTTTCTAAAAACAAGCTGAAACTTGGACTCATCTGATGGTTCCTTAGGCTGTGTCTTCTAAAGGCTTGAAGATCATGCACATTTAACAGTGGTTTCTGACCTTGCCATTTACACACTGAGATATCTCTGAATTCTCTAAATCTTTTCACAGTATTATGTGCTGTAGATGTTGAAAGACCTAACTTTTCTGCAATTTTGCATTGAAAAATGTTTCTTTTGAACTGACAAACAATTCTCTCATGCTTGCAAAGACTGAGCCTTTGGTGGATGCTATTTTTATACCCAGTCATGATACCTCACATGCATCTTTTAAACCAGTGTTACTTGTTACTTACTCTGTGTACTTTTAATTCTAATTTTAACTGTGTTCCAATATTTTGTGAATGTGTTGCAGCCATTAAATTCTAAATTTGTGTATTTACAAAATACAGTAAAGTTGCTCAGTAAAGCTACTAAAAATCTTAATTTTGTCAGTTATATAAAGATTTACATGAATTAACATATCACAGATTTTAGTTTTTATTGCATTTTGGCAAGTATCCCACCTTTTATTGAAATAGGGTTTGTAAATCATTGACAAATTTCTTTCAAGGAAGAATGATTATCATTTGTTTTTGTCTCTATCTCTCTCTTTCACACACACACACTCTCTCTTGCTCTATATCTCTCTCTCTCACTCTCTGGCTGATAATTGAAAAGCTATATTGATATTCTGCTGTAGTGAGACAGTGGGAAAAATCCCACTTATTTACAGTTAATCGTTATGAGGGGAAATACCCTCCTTTACTTTACAGAAAGCTTGTCTCAGGAAGGGAGAAAATGTCGAGAACACTTGTAAAACACCCAGGACTATGCCTGCATTCGATTGTTTTCTTACTGTAAGCCAGGTTGGATGAGAACTAAAAGGATCAAGAATGGCTTTGTGGCTTGGTGGAGGTTAGTGGTGACTTCTTAGTAGTTCGAGTGGGAAAGTTCTGTAATATTGTTTAATGATAAATGGTGGAACTCGTAATGCTAAGCTGTAAAGTGGGGGTTTTGACAGGTGTGAGGGGGACAATGTTGGCAAATGCATAAATGTTTCTGATGGAGGCAGTTGTTCATGTTAAAGACTAGATCTAATGGGTATAGCAGATTTACAAGATATGCTCCTGTATATGTTGATAAATATCTAAACTTCACCACATTTTTTATTTTACAGCATTAATTAAACATTTAGAATTCATATAGCTAGATCTTCATGTTTTGATGTAGTTTATTGACTTCATCAGTGACATAAAGCATTTATTTATTTATATATTATTTATAGCTACAGCTTTGTGTAGTTACTGGAAAATTAGTTTTCTACAAAAACCTCCAGTTATCTATAGCTGCTGTTTAAATTTGCTGTTTTATAGTTTACTGCTTACCTTAACAAGGATTTGTCTGAACTTTAGCATATGAAGCACATACATTTAAAACAATGAAATAAAAACATGTCATTCCGTTTAAATATGCCTGTACTTAACCTTAACAATTATTCTGGCTCTATTTGTGGAATTTTAACAGTTTTTGCCAAATTTCTGCTTAACTTAAAGCAAACAATAAACAGTAATTTTATTCAGAGTGGTTTAATGAAAAATGATACATTTAAGAAGAAATTTAATGACTTAATGATATAATGATTTTGTTTACAACAGTGCTGATAGAAACCAGGGGTCACAAAGTCATAGTAGCTCTTTTATTTACTATCAAAATATCCAGTGTCTTCTGAATTTTTATAATGGGAGAATAGGTGTTAATCTGCAACAGAGTAACAAGAATTTATTTTGTCTAACACTTCTCCACCATTATTGTCTTTTTTCTTTTTAAATATGTTTTAGGCCAAACCTTCAGAACTGTCAGGAACCAGTCAGCATATTTATAACCTTTTCATGTATAGGTATCTTATAGTGGTATTATGTTCATCTGTAACGAATGGTGGATGGTGTGCGAGGAAGCAAGCGCAATGTTTCTCAATAATAAAGATAATTTAATAAAGAAAAA
>JBBPDA010000138.1:562097-593913 GCA_037974385.1 Arnoldichthys spilopterus
ACGAGGGTGTGGCTAACTGAAACACGAGGAAATTCAAAATATAACACAGAAACACAGAGGACACGGAGGGGCGTATTTGTGACATCATCACAGCTGTTGTGACCAATTTTTGTAATTTTCTCTTGACTAGAACATTTAGGATCAAACCTCTTTGAATATCTTATGTTTATATCTCAAAAATTACATTTTAAATTCTGTTTTAGAGACTTTGCAAAGAAACAGTCAAGATAGATTTATGAAGACACTCAATGTAAGGGTTAAATATTATTTATTATATTTATTAAAACACTTCTTTCAGACACTCTTTACATTCTGATAAATGATGTCTTCCCCGTGACTTTAGATAAAGAGCCTGAATTGATGGGGTGCAACTTTTTAAATAGTAGATTCACTGAGGATAGGTCCACTGTTAAAAAGCAGCAATACTTTAATTTGGTACTAAAGGTTATTTTCTTAGTAGAAGTTATCAAACCTCAGAAAAAGTGTAATATGAATTGTATATGTCAATGTTATATTTTTACCTTTCCCTGTCCAGAGCTTGCTGCATTATCCCTTGTGGACAACGGCACTGTGCCTGAATGTTAATGCTGTAGTTTTCTTTTACATTCTCTTGTAATGTTTATTTTTTGAGACTATTGTAGATGTCTCCAAAGTGTGGAGTGACACTTGCTGGCTTGCCTCTTAATCTCCTTGATATTATTATGCATAGACTCAGAACAACTAGCTATCGAGAAAGCCTTAAGGGATTATGACAGTACTGGAGTACTCTTGAGCTCTTGCAAACGGTCATATGGAGCTGTATGCACCCTCCACTGAGCTGAGGTGTTCTGAGGCAGTCGGAGGAGCAATGCTTAGTCAACGCTGTTCCGTGGAGCGAGACGTATTTTTACTGCAGCATGCACCCTCCCCTCCCCGCTTTAATTACCTTTCTCTCTCTCCCATTCTCCACTGCTGCTCCCTCCATTTCTATAACTCATTTCTGTGCTCTCACTTTTTCTCTCCCTCCGTGTCTCTCTGTCTACCTCTCGTTGGCTCTTTGTCTCTCTGTCTTTCTCTCTCATTCTCTCACTTTCTTCGGTCTGTCCTTCTCTCTCTCTCTCTCTCTTTCTCTCTCTCTCTCTCTCTCTCTCTCTCTTTCTTTTTCTGTCTCTCTTTCTCTTTCACCCTCACACAAACTCTGTTGTCCATTGCTCTGCAGCGTTCAGGGGTCAGCTGTGCTCATGTCCTGCTGTGGTCACATGCTGTAGAACTGAGAAACAAGAGAGGAATAAAGAGAAAAACTGAGGGAGGAGAAGGGGATGAGAACTCATTTATCACCACCATCACTGTTGGCTCCCTTTGTGTAATTTGAGGGAAGATGGGGTGTTCTAAGCAAGGGTGATATTGCAGAGTATTCTTTCCAATTTCAAACAGGTAAAATGAAGGGCATATCCTCTTCCTGTAGCTCGCATCAGATTCCCCAATACAATTACAGTGCCAGCTAATTCATGCATAAGGAACAGACGAACCTTTCCTAGAGTTCTTACAAATAAAGGAATGGTCCAGCTATTCCTAGTTTTTTATTTTTTTTCCATCTGAAGCACAAGATACTGACAATAATTTTGAGGTAAAGATTTTATATAAGAAACCCAATTGACTTGAAACATAATTTACAACAGAAGAAAATTAGAAAAATGTTCTATAATTAAAGTGTTTGGAGCCAGGATATTGTGATCTTTTACTAAGTTCTGGGTAAATATGTCATTTTTCCACTGCACATTTAGAAGCAAGAACTGACCAGTTAGCAGTTCTGATTCAAAATCTGCTGATGGAGTATTGCTTTAAAATCTGTGTTCAGGTTTTTCCTTTCTTGACATTACTATTACTGTAGTTCACTTAGCAGTCGAAGTGCATAAAATCTTATCATAATTCTGATGCGAACCCAATGACCAGGTATGTTATTTTCTTAATGTTGAAGCCAGGGAAAAAGGTTCAGTATTTAGCTTTTAGTGGCACATCTGTGAGCTGTAGGTCACAATAAATCAATGACATATTGAATTGTGTTTTATTTAGCGATAACTACATGCACACAGTGTTGACAGCTCAAGATGTTAGCATACTAGTTGAGGGCCATCTGCTCCCTTTCTTTTCTTTTTTTCTTGAAAGTCACTGTCAGTCAGCCTCTTTATTGATTTTAGTGTCTATAGAAATCTGTTGATGACTGTAACTGCAGCAGTTTTGACTTTCAAAAAGATATGGAAAGTAGTCTTAACTTATAAGAGTGCCTGGTTTACACCATCACAACAGACTGGATTTAATATTTTAATATTTTGAAGATACCCATGTATAATCAACTTTTAATATGTTGAGTTTTTCTGTAATTTGGCGCACATTCCATGTCATCTGATGATAATTATATGTTTTTTAAGAATTTCCTTTAAAAATATGTATTATATATTTATACATTCACCAGTCACTTCATTAGGAACACCTTGCTAGTATCAGTTTGGACCCCCTTTTCCCTTCAGAACTGCTTTAATTCTTCATTGCATAAATTCAACAAGGTTTAGTGATTCAACTCCAAGTGTTCAAGACACCAGTTTGAGATGATGTGAGCTGATGATTGTTTACGCCAAATTCTGAGCCTACCTTCTGAATGATGCAGCTGAAATTAAGACTCATCAGACCAGGCATAGTTTTTCCAGTCTTCTATTGTCCAATTTTGCTGAGCCTGTTGAAATTGTAGCCTCAGTTTCTTGTGTCTAGCCGACAGGAGTGGCACCCAGTGTGGTCTTCTGCTGCTGTAGCCCATCTGTTCGACATGTGTGTTTAGAGATGGTATTCTGCATACTTTGGTCATGTCAAACCAGTCTCCTCAACCTCTTACATCAACAAAGCATTTTCATCCACACAATTGCCGCTCACTGGATAGTTTCTCTTTTTCAGACCATTCTTTTTAAACCCTAAAGATGGTTGTGATTATCCCAGTAGATCAGCAGTTTCTGAAATACTCAGACCAGCCCTTTTGGCACCAACAACCATGTCATGTTCAAAGTCACTTAAATCCCCATTCTGATGCTCGGTTTGAACTTCTGGATGCCTAAATGCATTGAGTTGCTGCCATGTGATTGACTGATTAGCTATTTCTGTTAACAACAATTGAACAGGTACCTAATAAAGTGGCAGGTGAGTTTATATTTTACAAATGAATAGAAAGCATTTTATAATTTCACACAAACATTATTTGAAGTGTATGCTTACCTTAAAATTCAGTTTCATGTCATGAAGTTTTTACAGTGTCCATTGGCCAGTTGTGGGTGCCTTGATTTCAATATAAAGAAGAAAAATCAGATCAACAACAGCTATTTTTTATTTATTTTAAACTTCAAAATAATTTAAATATCATAATTTATTAATTTCTGTCAAATATTTTACTAACAAAAATGTCCTACTGCCTTAAATATTTCTGTCCTTAATAACAATGTGGAAAATATCCCATACCTAAAAAAAATCACTTATTTAAAATTATTTTTAAAACATTCTATGTATGGCAGAAAAGATGGCGACCTATCCAGAGTGTTTCTCCATGTTTTACCCTATAAACGCTGGGGAAGTTCCAGCATCCCAACTACCCTGGTTAGGATAAAAGGCTCAGAAAATAAATGAATTAATGAATGAATATTATGCTTATGGGTCAAAGGTCAGCATGTTTAGTCTCACAAGCTATTGTGGTAACCTAAGCAGATTGAGGGCAGAATTTTACTAGGTGACTCCAATGCCCTTGGTAGTTTTTTGATAGTATTTTTAAGTGTGAATTACTGAAGATGGCATCAGTGCCAAAACACTTTTTTTCCTTAAGGCCTCTAAAGGGCCCAAAGCCTACATTCTCCCTGAGATTGTTATAATGTTTATTTATGTTTTCTGGACTAAAGCTATCTAAATGTGTTTAGCTAACTACTTTTTGCATGATGTCCTAGAAAATAAACAGGCTGTTTTTGTTACTGTGCTTTTAAGACCTGTGAATGAGTTTTGATCAGACTCAGTGTATTGTGCCTCATCCAAAAACATTCTGGACTGAAACACTCCTTATAACATCAACTTACACAGGTGGGGCTAAACTGCTGTTGGCTGAATAGGTGGATGTTTACAGTGATAAAGCTGATTTTGCAGCTTTGTATTCATATAAGACCTTAATGGACTAAGGAGTAAGCTCTACATCTTTGATAATATTTATAGGGTCTTTAAAGAACCATTTTTGTAAATGAGATGTGCAGAACTTCAAAAATGAAAAGGTTCTAAACCAATAAAGTTTTTTTTAGAACCATACATACAAACCAGGGACTGTTTAGGAGCCTTTACGATTAAGAGTGTTGGCTGACAGACAGCGACAGCCTTCTCATTGAGTGTGCAGAGAGATGTGGGTTGGTTTTAATTATACCACCAGTTCCCAAGGCTATGATAGCCAATCACCGGTTCATCTAATCTGGCCTTGGAGTGCCATTCATCTCCACGTGTGGAAAGCATAGGATGGAATGGGGGAGTGGTGTAGGAGAGAGGAGCAGAAAGTTAAAAATCAATATCTACTGTCTAATGTATGCATGACCAGAACGCCTTCCTCCCCTTCGATGCTTTAGCTGTGGAGGATCAAAGGGGTTGGAGAGACGAATGTTGCATCCTGCTCAGAGAGGATCAGGGGGAAGAGAGGAGTAAAGCGTGAAAAGGATGAGCGCGGTTGGACACGCCAATTAGAAGTTCCATCATGAGCCTTTTGTTCGCAGGCGCTTGGTCTGGAGCAAATGATTGGCGGGAGCATTGAGGTACTCTCGCAAGGGCTTTCCAGTCAAAAAGTCTCTGTGAGCTGGAGTCTTAGTGCATTTTAAATAAGTTTAACTCTAGTTTGCTTTGTCGTCTTGATGGTTAATTCTGTATGGGTGTGCCTGTGTGTGTGGTGGCGGTGAAGTCATTAAGTTGATCTATGTAAGCCAGAGACAGCTTTGAAAAGAGCACAGCTCTTTTTTATTGCACATTTAGTGACCATCAAATTGATAAATGCATTTATGTTTCTTATGACATTCGAAACTAATTCTGTACTTTGTATTGGGAATATGGACTCATTTCTCTTATTCAGGTCACACAATTATGTTTTGGTCAATTTCAAACATACATTTGACATTTAAGATGGTTTTTATTCTAAATCTACTACAAATGATAAAATGTTACGTGGGAGAAAAAGGACAAAATGCCCCATTAAGAACAATGCACATTTACCTACAGTTAAAACATATACGTACAGGAGCTAGCAGGTACAGGATAATGCACATACCTACACACAGTAAGGTGGAAATAAGTTGGACAAAAATCTTTTAAAATTTTTAGATACTTATTACTAATATTTCCTCATTATTCCTATTGTTTAAGATATATTAGCAATATTACCAATAACATTTTACACCAACAAAATATCATAAAATTTTTAATTGGTAAGTGCAAGTGATTAGTGCACATGTTTTGGTTTGTATGTAACTCTGACAAGCTATTCTACCTAACAATCACTATAGCTATCAATGCTACCTACCTAGTCTTTGATGAAATTCTGAGTCTTTGTTACGAAAATGTAAGTAGATAATAATTTTGTCTAAGGAGTTCCACAGAAGGTCTAACAGAAAATTTTGCCTAAAACAAAAGTTCTGCACAAGACACCCCCCCACCACCACCACCCAAAAAAACTTAATGTTTTTCATAGCTTTTATTTTACAGCTTATTTTAAATGAACAGATTACTATGACACAAAACACCTCTAGGGGAATAAATGCCATAAATACCTTCAACCACATATAATTCTAGATTTTATTAGATCATTCTATAAATATGTTAAAAATTAAATTTACCACCATCATTAATAAGGTGTGAGGGGTCTCATACTGTGGAGATTCCTCTGCTAAGCTACCATATGAATGTTTGCACGTCCACTTGAATTAGTAAACAGTAAACAGAAGTTACTTTGTTTATAGTCTTCCCCCAAGCAACAGTCCTAGTAGTGACTAGTGGTCCATTCAGGTTTCATACATAAATTCTCTGGCCCGTATTGTTTCTAAGCACTGTGAAGTGTCTCAGAGGTCTAAAGCGGAGCATGATCTGACAGGCCTTGGGCACAAGCTCTAATCTGGGGAGGTTATTCCAAGGATGTTCAGCTGCGGCCAAATTTCCCCGTGGCCTCGGCCCCTCTTTAAACCTGGGCCTGACAGTGCCTTGATGGAGCCCAATCAAAATGCATCGATCGGCTGTCAGAACGAAGCCTGGCTAAAGAACGGCTGGAATTGCAGGTCCGGGCTCAGTTTGGCCTGTGGCGTATATTCAGTAAAAGTATGATTGAAGGCTGCTCTCAGATCAGAGCCTAGAGCCAGTGTTGACGTCTTTGCCGTGAGTGACGGCCTATCCTCTCTCAAAGGATATTGGCTATCAGCGCTGGTAACGATGTAGTCATAAAGATGAAGTTATCATATGATCAGATGTTGGCAAAAAGATTCATACCCACGCCCTTTCGCTGTCATATCCAGCAGTTCTCACTTGAAAAAAAAAAAAAACAGTACTTTCCTTGCTTCTACATAAAGAAATGCCAAGAAACATTAAGTAGATGTTCTGAGTAAAAACATGCTTGCCATGGGTAGGAAAGGGTTTGGTGCTGTTTGAGCTAGATCTTTTTCTTGCTTTTTAAGTTCTAGCCATAGTTGACATCTGTTTGGGCGGTGACCTCAGGTGCTGAGATGGTGAAACAGGTGGCAGTCTGCTTTCCAGTCTTAATCATCATATGTGTACTGAAAAATTACACTTCAGAATGGTTTGTCAGGGAAGTGCTTTTATATATTAAACTCTGAGCTCCATTTGCCAGACCATTAGCTGCTGATGCAGACTTCAGTTGTGTGTATGTGGTATTCTGTTCCATGTCCAAGGCTGTTACGGTGACTTGATAACGATGTGCAGCTTTCAGCAGCTTTCCATGCTGTTTGGGTCTGTATCATAATTGATGCTTTGTGTGATCGGTCATCGGTTTCATGATGCTGTTGATGAAGAGCTGGTGGGTGCATGAAACCAGACCATTGCTGGGTGCTGGCAATCTGCCAATAACTATCTGGTGTGAAACAAGAACTGTGACTGGTATTTCATGCTCCTATTCTGGTTAGTCTACATATAATTGCCAGGATGGTTATAAGCATTTCTCTATTTCTCTGTGTATTTTTTTTGCTGCTCGTGTGGTTTGGTATTGAAAGCTATTGCTATTGGACAGGTAGCAACAGTCTCTAGCCTTGATTTATTCTGTTCTGGCAGGCACTGACTTATGGTCGTAATGCTTTGGCTGATGTGGGCAGTAATAACGTTTGCTTTTGTTTTTGGTGTGGGTGGTAAAAATTGTCCCAGGCATTGCGAGGACATCTTGGGAGTTTTGTGGGGCTGGACTGGCCTTTGAAGTCCTGCATATTGGCATATCATGCATAAATATGAAATATGTTTGCTTTGGACTGAAAATGTGTCTCAAACCAGCCACACAAACAGATGCTCTGGGATGTTACAAATATTTGATATTAATGGAGAGTGCTTTTGTATGCTTTGTGTGTGCATTTTGTGTGCATGTCTGTGTGTGAGTCTGTGTTGATAGAGCAGAATCAAATCACATCTGAGTGCAGTTCCATTGCTTTGAAATGGATGAGAACTCAGCCTTAAATCCAAATGATCTCAATCTTACAAGAAAGGGAAGCCAGTCCTCTGTAACATCTTGATATTTCCCCCACAAAAACAAAAAAGTGATTTGTTACATTACCAAAGCTAGCAATGACAAAAGCTAGACCTACTCATATGAAAACACAATGTTGGAAAACAACAGTTCTGCCTTACCTGACATTCATTCACCTCATTCATAAGCTGAATGGATCAATGAACATGCAAAGTTGCTTTGAGTAGCAGTTGATTCTGTTTGGCAGATCAGTTTAGGGGTCTTTATGATTTGGGATGAGTTGATTTATCTGGGTTGCTGGACTAGCAGGAACAGCATCAAGTGGTGTATTCAGCACGGCTGTTTCTTTGGAAGTGCTTGTTTGGATAGAGCTTGGCCTGCTTTCGAGGGATCTAGGTGTCTCTTAGCATGGCTTCCCAGCATCATACTAAGGCTAATCCTTAAACAAGACAAGAATTTGTGAAAAATCTCTATTTCGTCTTCTAATAATCCCACAGCTAAAACTCTGTATATGCACAAATGGGCCAGGTTATGTGGGTGAGCTGATAACTTGATGGACAAAGGGTCTCTAAAAAGGGCAAGGCTGGCTTGCGAAAAAGGCCACGTATGGCCTGCAGGTCACATGGGCGCTAATTTTAACAATTGTGCTTCTCAGTATAGCTGGACACAATGGAGTCAATTAGTGGTAAAACCCATTAACCATTCATTTTGTAGTAATTTATGACTACTTATCTGAAGCACTATTCCAAATGCTAGAAAGGCAGTTAGCCTTTCTGCTCTTCTACGCTCTTCTAGCATGAACTTCCCCGGGCCAAGTCTGAACCTTCTCTTACCACAAGCAGAGTTAAATCAGAGGCCTGTGTTGAGTTCACCGATGTCAAATTCTGCAGAAGGGTGAAAAATCACACATCAAATGACAGCATGGGAATATTTTCTCTGTGTGCCCAGTACAAAGCATGTAAACAAACATGTTTCTTGTCACAACTACTGTTGTGCTTGTGCACCAAAAAATCTAATCTGATTATGTAAAAGGTGCACTGGAGCTTGTATTACGTGTTGAATGGTGACAAGATTTTGTCCTCTCAGGCTAGACTGACACTTTGCGTTTATGCCAAAGCTTTGCCTCAGGTTTCAATGAAGCTATCAGCAGTCAGGCTAATTTGAACACTTCAAGCACTGTTCTGTCAGTCTCTGTAACCCACCTTCCCTTTAACTCACACCTTTCACCTTAATGACAATATTAAGCTCTGGTTCAGATTTGCATTTAATCAAGAATTTAAAGAAGAATGGTTTAAAGCTAATGATTGATAATGGGGACAATGTGAGGTTATTGACTTGCAGTTAACTGTGTATAAAAGAATACCATAATGCTAATCTTAATTCTGCATGTTGTGCAGGGTTGTCTGGATGTAGTACAAGTTGATTGTGTAATGATGATGGATTGTTATGTGTCTCTTTAGTGGTACATACTGTGAGCTCGATCTCTTTGGTAGTGATTGAATTTGCTGGAACTGCAGACATGTTTGCATAGGACATATTTTAGTTCAATGGCAGAATGCAATCAACACATTTTTGTTGTGATGGAGAAAAAGAAAGTATTTCTTGGCAAAACAGTGTTTACTCTATTAGAAACAAGTGACCATGCAACCCAGCAAAACCCATCACCTACACACTAATCTCTTCAACAGTTTTTCTTAATTTCAGCAAGACAGCAAGGTGCTCACTGTGTTTGTTTACTTTAATGTGATGCTTCTGTTCTTTGTGCTGTTTTGTAAATCAGACAGAAGCTAACTGTGCCACCTCTGTCACTTCTGTGTCGCAGTAGTGCTCAGTGAAGCTTTTTATACAACTTTTTATCCTACTTGTCTGTGGCAATTAGTGCAGCAATGTGCATGCTAGTGGTTTTTACCAAGAAACCCTTTAAAATAAAACATTCATGCTGTTTTGGGCAGTCTAAACCAACAATCAAAACAGCACATAATTCCACTTGCAGTCATACCGCAGCAGCTGTAGGCCTGGGTAGACCATGTAGGCTACACTAGGGATAGTCATGTCAATTTAGCTTGGAGCAACCTCCATCAACCAGGCCTACACACTAAAACAGATTTTAGAAAAGAGAAACCGTACTGTATTTCAGTATAGTATGTGTCCTACGTTTTATGTGGTTGAAAAGCCACTCCAGTAAGGCAAGAAGACATTTCATGGTTTAAATGCTGTGCAGTATGGAAAATCAGGTTAGAAAACTAAAAGAGGAGCTACAGAGAGTCCTAGGGCGTAGAGAGAATCTACTCAGACCCTTCAGGGCCTTCAGTGAACCTAATCCTAATTTCTGGGAGCTAAAAGTATATGAACCCTAATTTAAGTTCAGTTTTTTAACAGAATCATCATGCTAGTTGTATTTCACTCTGCAGGTACTGAAGTATTATAGCAGTACTCTTATTTCACTGGTAAGTGAAAACTTAAGCATGTAAATCCTCCAGTCAGGATTTTTTTTCTCTGAGGTATCTAGCCACATCTGTCCAGTTGGTTATGACTTCAGGAGGTGGTCTGAAGGTCTTACATAACAGATTAACAATTAACAATTTGTTTGACAATGGATACAATCAATTTGTGAGAAAAAATAAACTTTTAGCAGCCTGTATTACTATTAATGATTATAATTTTTATTGTTTAAGTGAGTTTTTGTCTGACGTTTATTGCCCAAGTCTTGCCCTAATAGTCATGGTTTGCCACTGCAATCGACACCCCAACTTTGATTCTTCTTTCAATGTAACCTGCTATAGATAAAACAGTAAGTGCCTGCAGAGCACTGTTTTTTTATAATCTAATAAAAAATGTGTTTAATTCACTTTTATGAAGTTAACACTGACACAAGTACACTTGATGTTAGAAATTCTTTGTGAGGATCCAGAGATGACATTGCAGCACCACATATCCAAATAAAAGATGTGGGAAAAGTTAGCGAGATGCCTCCCGTTTGGCCCGGCTGTCATTGCGAACATCCTCTTTACCATCTGAATTTCCACCGTACTTTTTTTGCCCCTTAATGTGTATTCTCTCCTCCTTTTCACTCTGCTTAAGGAAAAATCGATGCAACTGCGGCCTGTAACAGTGTGTTGCAGTGTGTCATCATCTGGGTGTGTGTGGGTGTGGGTGTGTGTTCCTTCATTCTCTTTGATCACCAGTTAACATGGAGAGTGTGGTACAAGATGGATTTTTTTTCACATCAAACCGCATACCAGAGTGAGAGGTGGAACCCTAGCCTGATCTTTGGCCAATGGGAGTGGCAGGGTGTGAGTTGGCCAGCTGGTGTCCGGCCTGTCGCAGTTAGCTGCCAGTCACTTAGACTGACAGGTGGGATGGTGCTGGGTCAGGCGTCACAGTGTTCTTTTTTTCAAAACCATTCAAAAGTGCATGGAGCTTGAGTGGCACACAAACTTGCTTACGGTGATTGAGTGTGTGCAACCCTGTGTTTGCATGTGTTCCAAACATGTGCCAGCTCTCAACTAGGACTTGGCATGTGATTTGCTGTTGTGGAGATATCATTGTGAGTGGCTGATGTGCTAAATCTGATGTCTTAATTATTGACAGAATGTGTAAGGAAGGATGGAGGCTAGAAAAGGCAGGGAAACAAAAATGATGAATAAATCTTAGCCAAGTATAAAAGGCCAAGGGTGAAACTCATACTATTTATCCAATTACTCACTCACAGATATCCTTTTGAAAAATTCATTCAAGCTGCTGCTGGCTGGTTTATGGACTCTCTATAACAGTATTTTCCACATATAAGCTATTTGATAATAATTAAGTTTACATTAATAAAGTTAATGGTGTAAAATGCAATAAAATGAGAATGTGATTTGTTAGTTTCCTTATACTAAACCTTAATATAAAAACTTAAAACAACTTAAATGTAAATATGAATACATATAGAATTTGATACTTGCAACAAACTTAAAAAAAGTTGGGACAGATGCATGTTTACCACTGTTTCAGCACCTTTATTTTAAAATACATTTTTTATATATTAGAACTGAGAAATAGAATGTTTTACCATTATTGTTTGAACAGTCAATGGTCTTTGTTGTCTGATTCTTCTGATTTGCAATAGTGGACAGATCTGGACTGCTGGCAGGCCAGTCAAGCACCCATACTTTGTGTGTATGAAGCCATGCTGTTGTAGAATACAGCATGATGCCACATTGTTGTCTTGCTGCAGTTACCATAGACTTCCCAGGAAAAGACTTATGCCATGCCATGGGCACTGATGATGCCCGAACTATTACAAATGTTCGCTTTTGCACCTGTTGCTAATAACAGTCAACTCAACATCTGCGTTGTCCCAGAAAACATACTGAAATGTGGACTCAGCTGACCACAGCACATGTTTATGCTGTATTTCAGCCTCTCTGAGATGAGCACAGGCCCATAGAACTTGATAGCATTTCTGCATAGAAGTGATGTATGGCTTTCTTTTTGGAATTTTGGTTTTTGTTCATGCAGCAGCAGACTGTATTAAGTAACAGTGGTTTTTCAACTGTTTAAATGTTCATTACAGTAACATGATGGTTTCTCAAACAGTGCCTTCTAAGAGCTTAAAGGTCACACACATACAACACTGGTTTCCAGCCTTGGCTTACAAAGATGTCTCTGCATTTCTCTTAATCTTTTCAAAATATTATGTACTGTAAATAGTGAAAGCACTAAATTTTTTTCAGTCTTGTGTTGAGAAATTTTATAATTGAATTAATTGGCATTTCTTTCATGAAGCTTGGTACAATATGATGAGGTAAAGCCCGTCTTTCATCACATAGACTGACCCATTGATGAAGGCTTCCTTTATACCCAATCATAATACACTCACATGTTATTCATTAATTCACCTGGTTATTGTGGAATATTCCAGAAAGGTGTAACTTAAAACATTTTATCAAGATTTTGATTTTTTTTTTATTTACTAAATGCAATCAAATTGATCAGTAAAACTAGTTGAAGGTTTGTATGTATAGTGGAATACATATTATATATCATATTTTAGTCTTACCTTTTTAAATATGTTGCAGGCATCAAATTCAAAATTGTTTTATATTTACAAAATACAATTAAGTTGGTCAACCAAAACATTAATGTGATTTTCTTTATACTTTTATAAATTATAAAAGATTATAATGGTTGAATAGAATTTGCAAATTGCAGATCTTTGTTTATATTGCCTTTTACAAAATGCCCAACATTTCCAGAAATGGGGTTTAAATATGTCTCAATATAACATTATTAATTCTCTTTTTTTAAAAAACAAATTTAATGTGAATTAAAAGGTAAACAATAACACCATGATCACAAACTATGTAAAAATACTCCATTTGAATAGAAGTAACATTGTCCTATAATTCACTGAGGAGCCTGAGTACAGGTAACATTTATAATTTTAATTTAATTTAAATTTAATTTAATTCTTATAATATTGTTTTTGTCATTTTTCTCCTTATCATTTACCACATCCATGAAGTCTTAGTTCTTTTCTAATGTCACCATAGCAATGGAAACTTAAGAAGTATGTTTCTCTGCTTTATGAAGGAATTCAGTGCCCTAGTGGGCATTGGTAATGTTTATAATACTGTTATAAAGCAGCATTCCCATACAAAGTGCTATATCTGTTTTAAATTTGCTTATACATGCCCTACTAAAGTATTTGAACCATGCCCACTTAAGAAGCATACTATGCTTTATTGGCTTATTGTATAGTTAAATGGTAGAATCAAATGTAGCAGGAAAAAGGATTCCACTATTGATCATATCACCTTTTTGTTTATACACCAATACATTAAAACCACCTGTCTAATATTATGTAGGTTCTCTTTGTGCTGACCTACCAAGTGGGCCTCCATGGATCAGACTTATTTGTCCAGCAAATTCCAGGGATGCTTGATCAGATCTGCAGAATTTGGAGTCACCACCTTCAACTTATTGTGAACAGACCAGGCAACCTTCTGTATAATAATACATTTTTTTTCTTTTATCATTGTTCATACATCAACTGCAATGCCCATCATGCAAATACATCATACCCCCACTGGTTGTTCTTGTGGTGTCATCTATTCCTATCCACTTACTTTGGTTGTAAAGAAAAGAGAAATTCTGCCAGATAATATATCAGCCCAACAAAAAAGATCAGGATCTTTAAGCTATTGCTTGGTGCCCTCCTTGTTTTATCATTTAAATAATGACCATTAGAAGACCAGTATCATTTGCAGCAAGATATTCTAGTAGTAGCATTAGCTTTCCAGCTTCTATTTAAAATGTCCTGGAACTGTTCTGAAAATTAGGTTTGTATATAGGACTGAAAAGTTTGTCAAACTTTGGGACTGAGGGATATTATTTTCTCCTTCAAAATACTGCTAAACACAGCAAATAACCTTTTAGTCTTGCTTTAATCCAGATTGCTATTTGAAAACTACACATAGTCTATGATTTCAGTGCCCTAAAATGGCAATACATTTTCCATTTGTAACACTTCTGTTTATCAGACTCCTCTTGTAAATACTGATGTAAGCTGTCCATGAATTCCTGCGTTCACTTTTAAACACATTATTTAATGCTTGATGCTTCCATCTGCCACCAAATCCTTACAACTTTTAGTGACAACCTGATTTTACAGACTTAACCATGTCATGTTGTTATTGAGCACTCTTTGAACCATCACCCCCCCAACCAACCCCCTCCCTAAGCCTCACTAAAGAGAGGCAGCAGAGGGCACATGTCAGACTTAATTTGCACTAATGAGCAAATAGCTTTTGACTTGTAAAAAAAAAATAGCACATTTAGCTTTGAGATCTTCCTGTACGTTCATGTGCTCCAGGCTAGATCAAAACAAATACATAATTAGAGAAAACATTCATAGCTCTGTAGAGATGCACATTAACCAGAAGTTGAAAGAAAAATTTGCCTCGGAGTATGCACTATGAGCTAATAGCGCACAGCTTTGTTAGACTTTTTGTGTCAATATTGAGATATTAAGAGAAGCTGGCCCTGAACAACAAAGGAAACAAGCTTACAGTGTAACCCGAATCGATCTGTTTGACAAGAATGTCGCCTTGCTTTTAAACCTGATCAATGGCTGCAAGAGAAACTATTCTGAGGTATGATGACAGCCAGGTCTGCCAAGCAAATGTGTGATCCTTTGTTCATTCGTCCGTAAAAACACACAAGGTGTATTCGTAGTGTGTACATGGTCAGTGCAGTGTTACTTGCTTTGGTTCTCACATCTAACATTTGCTCTGTTATTTTCTGTCATTTGTTCAGTAATTCACTCACTGTGCCGCTCAGGCAAATCATTGTATTTTTATTCATATACTCATACAAAGGAGTAAGTCAGTGGACCTAAAAATTGTGCAACAATTTTAGTTCAATAGTTGTAAAACTGAGTGTATTGAAATGTAAAACTGTGTTGCTAATATTCCCCTCGACCTGTATTGAGGGTCTTTCCTTTACTTAAGTGAAAGGCACTTTCCAGTTAGACTACAGCAGGCAGACGGAGGGTGGACCTTATAAACCTACCTTCAAATGAGAGGCCTTTTTGAATTTCAGAGTAGTCATTTATAAATTCTAGGGAGTGTGATTTTTCTGGGGCGTTTATTCTGTTGGATTGTGGCAGGACAGATACTGAAAAAATTCTATCTTAGTTTACTTATCTGAGCCAAACCAATCTGGGAAATTCTGCATAGTCAAGACACTTTTAACAAAAAGGGATTTTTCTAAGAATTGAATCTAATCTAAGAATTGAAAACCATGGTCCTACATTTTATTAAGTGTCCATAACAACTGTAAATATAAATTAATACATGCAACAACAATGTTATTACATTGTTTAGTAGTATAGCTTGCAATTACACATATGTATGAGCTGCCATTTTTGCTCATGTATCCTAATGTAATAATGTAATTACATGCGTTTAAATTGAAACTGATAAATGTGTAACGGGAACTGCACCACCAATAATTCCGTTGTTTCAGGCTTTATTTTAGTGTAAGAATACAGTAATTAGAGACACTTGATATAAAATAAAACCTAAACCATATTGCATATGTATATATTGTGTCATATTGTCATAATAATAATGACAAAAATATTTACATCTTTATTGTAGCAGAATACTATGGAAATAGATGTGTAAATATTTAAATTATGCTTTTGATGAGTTTGAGAGAACTATTCAAGCGATTAAAATTATTTTATTTTCTGGACCTGGCTGTGCATGATTTACTATTTTTACCACTATACCTTCCACTCTTACTCAGTCATCTGTTTTACCTCTTGACTGCATTCTGTTTCCTCTCTTTTATTGCTTTGTACCTCCCTTTCTCCTTCTCTTTCACTGACTGCTGCCTTGGCAACAGCAGACCAGAAGCTAGAGAGAGAGATTGGTGTCGGGGCTCAGCGGTAATGTGTGTCTGTGTGTGTGTATATAGAGGGGTGCAGCTGGGTTGTGGTAACGTCTGTTTCATGCGTTGCTATCTATGAGCTTTTGATATGTTTGACCCCCTCAGCTGTGTGTGTGCAAGTGTGTGTGGTGCAGGCTTAAACATAGGAAACAACCAAGTAACCAGTGATGACCTCGATTTCTCCTGGTGGTATCTGTTCAGCAGTGTGAATTTTCATGAAAGGCTCTGCTCCATTTTCGCTTGTTAATTTGCTGTAAAATTTCCCATCAATCACAGGAGTTCCAGACAGGAAGATCTAACAATCCCAGATACATTCACATATATCTAAAGCTATGCTGCAACAAAGTAGTTCAATTATTCTGGCATATTGGCACATTGGAGATACTTTTAAAAGAGGGCAGTGGTGGCCTAGTGGTTAGGACCTTGCCCTTGTCAACAGAAGCTTGAGCAAGGTACCATCCCATTACTTCTCCCTGGGCGCTATTGATACTTGCCCACTGCTCCAAATGTGCACGTGTGATGGATTAAATGCAGAGGTCACATTTTGTTGTGGTGCTTGAGTGTATTCACAATGTCAAATAGTCAGTTCACTAAAAGGACATAGGGCTATTTTTGTACTTTTGTGTTTTATATTAGGAATGGAGATTATATATATATACACTGGATTGATTTACAATGGATTTAGATGTAATCGAATTTATTACAATGCATTTGTCATACACCCTCACATTATCACACACATACACACACACACACACACACACACATATATATATATATAGAGAGAAAATAGAAAAGTCACCCATATATATTCAGATAATCGCTTGAAACAGCCATTGACTAAAAAGATGAAAAAGCAGATAAATGATTAGAAACGACACTGAACGGAAACATTTTTTTGCTCAAAAACACTAACATTAGAATCAATGAAAATAAACACATATGCAGTATACAGTGATTCAATATGTGTGTTAGCTTAACAATTTTCAAATCTCTCTTTACACTGTCCAGTACCTAGTTTGACTAATCTATGCGTCATTAAATAAAATCAGATGCACTGCTGATGGAATTAACATCCATGAAATGACTAGAGTGCACATTTGTGCACATCTGGCAGTTCCTTACTATAAGATAAACAAGCAGAGGAAGTGTGTTTTACCATCGTGGAAACATAATAGTAATCCCCAAGGATGCATCAAGAAGACACATTTGAATCGATTATGTTTTTAACTGAGTGATCAAAGGTAATTATATTGTTATATCCCTGAATGCATGCTTGCTCTTGTATATAATAAGGAACCTGAGGTGCCTATTATCACTGAACAGTGCTATAAATGGGCAGGATCTAGAACAGTGGAATTTATAAATGACATTCTATGGCACGATCACAAGTATAACATACAGCAGCAGATCTAAGGAAATTGTGCTCGCTTGGAGTTTGATTGTGATCATTGAAGGGGGTTGGGAATGTTGAGGAATGGTGTGCACATATTCACATTCCAGTTCCTGTTAAATTGAATGTAAAGCACTGTTCTGTGCTTTAATGTTGTTCATCACTGGAACTGGAAAACACGTGTACACATACCTGGGTGCAGTGGTGTGGACTTTACAGTCCATTGCTATATAAATTCTTTGTAGTGACACTAGCGCTTCTGTACCCTCTGCAAGAAAGAGTAAGGGTCTGTCATTAAGCCAGCCTATACTACACCTTACCATACTCACCGTTTAACGTAAGACGTGTCTGCATGTATGTGCTTACATGATCTTGTGTGCCTCAGTGTGTTTTTTTGCTGACTTATGCCAGGGAGTCCTTGTTTATCTATCGATTTGCTTTGCAAATGTACTGCTCCTTTACTTGTGCTGCCTTGTGTGTCTGTGACTGCATGTGTATGTGAGAGGAATAAATTGGTTGCTGCCCAGTGCAGGCCTGTGTTGCAAAGATGTCCTACTTTATGCCTGGTTTGACAGTAGGTGTCACATGGGAGCGTGTGTGTATTTGTATAGCCGTGTCTTTTTCCTTGTAAGTATGTGCGTGTGGCTCGCAGAATCTCAATGAGCGGCGTTGCCGTGCATCTGTGATTCAGCATTTCAAACCCCCCACCACCAACACACACACACGCACACACATACCAAAACTCCTGCCTCCCGATGGAGACAATCCCTGGGGACTTCTCCCAGTGAACAACACCCCCCCCCACCCCACCCCCCACCCCCTTTGATCACCAGCATCTATTACATTACTTCTTAGAGCACTGGGCTAACATTGCTCTATGCAGAGACCATATGCTCACATGAAAGGGGAGAGAGAGAGAGAGAGAGAGAGAGAGAGAGAGAGAGAGAGAGAGAGAGAGAGAGAGAGAGAGAGAGAGAGAGGGAGAGAGAGAGAGAGAGATGGCGAGCGAGAATTACCAAGCAGGAGATAGGCAGACAGATACATGAGAAAACAGTAAATATGTAAGAAAAAGAGCAAGTCAGACTAGTGAAAGCATGTGTAAAATCGAGGCTCGATTTCCAGGCTACAGGCTATTGACTTTGCACCGCTGAATCAGTTGTGTTGTGTTGGGGATGTGGCACAATATTTCACATGCAAAGATTTTTATTTATTTATTATTATTTTATGTAAACAGTGTTTTAGGTTGCCCACAGACTGGTGCTACAAAGGAATATGCTGATGCAGGTCATGCTAACGTTGTTGCTTCTAGTCAAATTCACAGTAAATTTGCATAATAATCCAAGCATGTTTGGAGAACTTAAAATTCATGGCAGGAGCCTGGGATATATGAAAGAGTAAACATAAAAAGTGACGAGTGAAGCCCATTAGCCAAGAGGGAAAACTGGTTAATTCGGCCTCTAAATTTTCTGTTTGTCAGTGGTGTAATGGTTCACCTTTTACTTAGCGGGGTCTTTGTTCACTTTCTAAGTGATGGTCCAGCTTTGAGAAAGTGTAGGTTTAATGCAAGGTGTGTAAAACAAATTGTTCTTTTTTTAAAAGGAGAACAAAATAAATGCCTCTTTTACAAAATTGTTGCCAGAATTAGGTGGACCAATGTTTATTAAATGATCAGCTAAAAGTGTTTCTTGCATGATCAGTAGTGGCAGGATGGATGACATTTCAAAGGAACAGCCTCTCTCTGCACATCAGCCTGCCGCTCACTCTTGTGCACTTAATAAATAGCTTTTATAATATTATTTCCAATGTCTCAGTCATGTAGTATACTGCTGTTGTAACAGGCCTCTCTTTTTCTCAGCTTTTCATTGTAAATGCATTGAACTGTGTCTTTGTTTCTTCATTCATCTTTTACACTACACGTGTACTGAAATGTAGGCTGCTTTGACTTTTTTACAAGAACATTTAATCTCTATGAGAATCCCATTGCTACAGCACAAATAAAATCTACAGTCCATATCACATGCACTGAAAATATATTTGATATTAAGCCTATAATACTGCACGTTATCTGTCATGACAATTCACGACAGCAAATTACATCTGCCGTGACGTGTTTATTGCATAGTTATGTCAGTGTTATGTGGCAGGGGTCTATTAATATCTTACCAAATATTATTTAAAACAAAACTGCAACTGCAAAGATTTTGCTGTGATCTACCATTTCAATCAAGCAAGTGAATGCATAGGAATTCTCTGATTCATATTTCAGCCACCTGTTATTGGATAATTAAACAAATGTTTCACACATCTAAACCATTAAATGTATGCTTGTGCTTGTTTAGAAAGTTCTGCACTGCACCTCACAGGAATGGAAAAGACAAGGCTAAGGTGGTGTTGTGGATGTATTCTGATAGTACTATCACTCTGACAGTATTTGCACTACTTCTTTCAGACAGATTTTATGTGTTACTTTAACCAGTGTAACCTAAAGCAAATGCATCAATAATGTTAAGCAGCTAATAAAATGTTCTGTACCACTAGGGGGCTTGGATGAAGAAACCATGCATATCTCCATATTATAAATTATTATTTATTATCCTAGGGTCTACATTACTCTTGCCCTCAGTGGACCATGTCCCTTGAACAATGCAAAATGCACATCCTGACCTCCAGGTTTCCCAGGACCTTTTTTTAGGTTGGTTAGACCACATGTTAATTACTAATGTTGTGGTAACAGTGCATTAATCATCCACTGGCAGCCAGAGTGTCAATCACAAATGGCTCTGAATTACATGCTGCCCATGGTTTGTTACTGGTCATTTGAAATGCAGCCTAATTTTTTATGTGCTATAGTTCGACTTATCTCTTTCCTCTAAGCTCTTGTTTTAGCTGTTGTCTTCTCCTAAACAGACAGTTTGGCTTAGGTGTGGGTAACCTGATGTCATTGTAGGGTGAATGTTGAGGTAATGTTTTTACAAACCCTATTATCAAAAAAATATTTCCAATGGTTTCACTGATCAGATAATATTTAGGTTGAGAATTTGAAGCCTGCAGCACACTCAAAAAAGTTGGGACTAGGGCATGTTTACCACTGTGTATCAGGTTTCACTGTGTTTCTTTACTTTCTGTTAGCCATTTCCATGTCTTTTTGTGTAGCCATGTGTCTACATGTTTTGGTTTTTTTTGTTTCATGTGCTCTGTAGCCCCACCTTAGCCCTGCCCTGATTGTGAGTTTTGTCAGCTGTGTCTAGTCTCTGTGCTCCTCCCCTCCCAGGTGTCAGCCATCTTGTTTTGTGTATTTGTAGCCCTGTATTTGCCTTTGGTTTGGTCGTCAATACTGTTTCTGTGACTGCACTGTGGATGTCTCTGTCATGCTTGGTTCCCAGCTGTGTAAGTCCTGGATTTGTTTCTGTCTAGTTAGCTTTCATGTGTATTTTTTGTTAAATTAACTTTATCATTAATCCAAGTTGCTGTTACTTCCTAACTCAAACCTGACACTGTGTTTTATTGTTTAGGAACAGGGGAGACAAGTGAAACTTTTGCCATTTCTTGCTTTATATAGACTTCAGATGCTCAACAGTCTATGGTTGCTGTTGTCTGATTCTCCTCTTCGAAGCTCCATAAATTAACAGGATATAGATGAGCTTGGATCCAGGAATCTCAACAGTGTTTCTGTATAGAATTTATGTTTTGCTTTCTGTTTGCTAAATATAGTTTCAGGTTGCGTTTCATGGTGCAGCAGCAGACTTTAAGTCATCCTTAAGTTCTCTCAGACTATATTTATCACAGCAGCATGACGGTTTGTCATTTAGTTTCTTCTGAGAGCTTGAAGGTCACACATATTAAGCAATGGATTTTGGCCATGCCCTGTACAGACTGTGACTTCTCAGTGTTATGCACTGTAGATGATAAAAGACATCTATTCTTTGCAATCGTGTGCTGAGAAGTGTTCTTTTGGAATTGATGGACAATTTTGTCATGAAGCTTGGCACAAAGTGGTGAGCTATGACCTATCTTTGCTTACAGACCTTTTGGTGGATGCTTCTTTTATACCCAGTGAAGATCCCCACAGCTGTTACCAGTTCACCTGCTTATTTTGGAATGTTTCAAAATGGTGCTACTTGAATATTCTATGAACTTTTCCCTCTTATTTTGTTCCGTCACAACTTTTTTGAGTTTGTTTAGGCATAAAATACTAAATTTGATTGAATTTGATTAACATCTCACAGATTCTTGTTTTTATTGCCTATTATGAAAAATCTCAACTTTCTGGAAATAATGTTTTAAGATTATAATTATCTTCGTATTGATACACTTGTCTTTACCTTTATCCCATATCACTGTTAATGAGAGTGGTGCACTTCCAGTGTAGGAGAGAAATAATGGATAAACAAATCTTGAAAAAAAGCCTTTAACTTTTAGTGACAGTGGTTACAAATGAAGATTGCTGATGATTCTACAATATAACATAAGTGGGGATGATTGATGAGCACCTGTGATCTTAAGAGCTGCTCTTGCAGCTTTCTCTGCTTGCTTCATGAAACAAGTTTCATTCCCCTTAATAATTTGAGACATTTTTCACAGAATGAAGGAGAAAAGGAAAAAAAAATCTCTTGTAAAACTTGTGTGGTAAACTCCCGTTTATGGATATATACACTTGTATATTGTATATACACAAATGTAACATGGAAAAAAAATACTCACGGAGTAATAAATGGAGCGAGATGAAGAGGTTTGTGTTTTGACAGATGCAAGATACTTGACTCATGTAGTGTACAGTGAAGTGCTGTTTTAAGATGAGCTTTGTCTTCTAAAGCTGGTTCCAAAACATTGCTGCATAGATTAAGAGTGACGGATGAGGTGTCTGCTGAAAGTGGATAACTGTCCAGATTGTGTCATGCTTCAGGGGGATCCAGTCACAATTGCTTTTTGGACGTGCAACAGTCTAGGACCACAAGCCAGGTGTTGCAGTGAGTTTCCATCTAGTCAACTGCAATTAAACATTTTCTAATGCAAACTGTGAGATGTTCTATGAGCATTGGTGTCTACCTAACAAAACATGCATTTTCATTACGTGTAACTTGCAGAGTTTGTTATAAAAATGCTGTGATCATAAGCTATGTTTATATCTGAAGAGTTTTACAAAAACACTTCAAAAGGTTTGTTGATGTAACCATCAACAAGAAGTCTGGAAAATGTCAGTAAAAATGTTTCTTTATAAATGATGACAACTGTTTTTCTGTTCCACTTCAGCAGACACATTTTTATTGACAAATTTAGCATAATGTGACAAATTTACCTCACATGCCTCTTACATCAAACACAAACAGCATAGCAGAGAGAAATAGCTGGACTGAGGAGGAGATGAGCATTTTTAAAAGGAGTGCTGCCTCTTAGAGCACTTACAGAGAGAGATGTCTGGAAAAGACTGCAGCCTTTCTAAATCTTTCTAAAGCTCTATATAGCTAAAACAGCTTAGAAATGTTTTAGAACCTTGCATACTAACTATAAGAACCATAACTAGCATATTACATAAAACATTTTTATCCCTAAAAGTCAGTTTGATGGAAACAAGCTGCTGGATGTCAAAAAACACAAAGATTTTTAAAGGCATTTTTATTTTTTCACTGACTGTTTGACCCACAAGGACCAGTAAGTGTCTGTTTTTGTGCTCTTGTAGCTTTCTAGCTCTGCCTGCCCTATCGTACAATTCTTAGTGCTTGAAAGTGAGGCTTTTCATTTGGATGCTAAAATGCACTACTTGACTTTCAGTCCAGTTTACGACCTGACTTCAGATTTTATTTATTTTAATAATTTATTCACAATATGTGCTTTACTATTTATTACATAATTTTCCTCATGCAATCTCAGGCAGGTTTTTGCAGTTGTCATATTCTATTTATTTTACTTCTGCAATCTTCTGTACGTGTCAGAAATGTTCTTAGATGAAGTTCACAGGTGTCAGCATTTCCTTCATTTTTGCTTCCTTTTTTGTGTGAACTCCTAGAAAGTGCAAACTTTCTGACATGTCTAAGATGTGCTGAGACCTAACGTTCACAATATTTGCAGAGGATTCTGCAATGTGAATGGTGCTTTTTCTTGCTTTTCTCAGGAGAGATCTTGGACTGCACAGGAGAATGATTACCCACTCAGTGTCAAACAGAATAGTGACAGTTGTGTGCCTGTGCTGCCTGGAAGGTTGAATCTGTACACCTGTGGGATTGCTAGAGAGAGGTTTTGACCTAATCCAGAACACTTACTTCCTTCCTCCTGATGTATTGCATTGTGTCTGTGTGTATAGTATGCATAGCATACCATAGTCAAAGCGCTGAAAAGTTCTTGTGATGGGGCACCCACATATAATTGACAGTAGGGTGTATGTGTAAGGGTTGGCGCCCAGACGGGCCAGCAGGGCGCAGTTGAGTGCCCTGCCTTCGCGGCCGCGCTGTGTCAGGTTGGCCGAGGGCGCGTCGCCATGGTTATGGCAATCATGCTTATGTGTTTCACCTGGGCCAAAGCCAACGCTGGTTGTCGGACTAGGCGGCGCGCAGTCCTTAGATATGTCCCTGTTGGCTGGTGTGGCTGTTTGGTTTAGCCACACCGGACTCGCGCCGGTAATTTGGTAAAGGTTCTGGGTTTTAACTCAGGGTCACCCTTTCCTCCCCCTTTCCCTGTTTGCCCCAGCAGAGAGGTCTGAGCAAGGCTCAAGTGGCCATCTGCTGGGGAAACTTTTATTCCTCAACTTGAGTCCGCCTGTGGCTCCGTACGTAGCCGCAGGTTGGTAGAGGGCATCTTTCCCTGGTCCTATGAGGAGTGCACCGGCCGTGCACCGGCTGGCAACGCCACGGATTGGCTACGCTCCCTCTCGAGTTGAGGGCTCTAGAAAATAGCAGACGTGCCCGGACCTAATGCCTGGGGCCCGCGGGCCAGCGCGAGAGTGGGGGAGATTCCGGCTGGCATACGGCCGGGGAGCCTAGTTGGCTCGCACCTGCTTCCAGGGGTTCCTTTCCTTACCCTTAAACCCAGTAACCTTTTCCCTTACCGGCGTGACCCAGGGCGGCCCCTAGCTTAGCCCGTGTTACCATCTCGTGGGCTAAGCTAACCGCTACATATGCTAGCTTCCACCGCGGCTTGTTTACACATTGTGTCGGGAAGACGGTGTAAATCCACACGTTTTCCGCCAACGCAATTTTCCACCTATATTCAACCAGGGCCAATCAACTTGTCTAGTCTCGCCAAAGCGCCCCTCCCCTGTTCGCCGACGAGACCGGGGGTGGGGTGGGGGGGTTTGGGGGCGGTGCTCCCTTGTCACTCTGCGATTGGGCTCTCTAACTTGACGCCGGCTCGTTACAGTATGGTTATGTTACTGGACTGTAGGTTTTTTTTTATATAAAACAATTTGGCCCTTGGCTTTCCACAAAAAAGTCATGAGTTTTGAGATGGCAAGGTGATTTCCGACTAGAAACCAATTGTGGAGAATACAAAGATAGCAGTGATGAGCTGGAGAGATAGGGCATACTTAGTCCAAAAAAATTCACTTCAAACGGCTGACTTTAAAAGCCCAAACATTTTTCAAAGACTATTATCATTCTTTTCCTCACTCTTCCCGAATTCTCTCTCTCTTACTCTTGCAAGTCTGTCTCACTCTCTCTCTCTCTTAATCTCTTTCTCTCACCACACACATCCTTTTGCAGTCCTTTTGTCTATAATGTGATTTTCTTAATCATCATCCTGTAGCTACAGAGCTGTGCTTTTGTTTAGAGAATGTGGGAGCTGAGTTTCATTGGATTAAAGGCTTAAATTGTGTACATAGCATAGACTATGCCACTCATTTGTGGAAGCATAAATGACTGCTAAATGTATAGGTTAAGTATTCCAAAAACATTAGCTTTGGATCTTTCACAATAACACCTTTTTTCTGCAAGGAGAGAACTGTTAGATTAGTACTTTCTCCCAACTGCTTATTTCTGTAGTTCATTATAGCCACCAGAGTGTTACTAAAATAGTCACCAAACACTGTGTCTGTAGTGCAATGTGGTTCTGATTGTGCCTTAACTGGTTGAAATTCAGTAATGAATGAAAGATGACTGATGATTTGATGGGAATTGTTCTGATTTTAATTTCTACCGTGTATACACTATATAACTGCTGTAGATTGTCTCAAAGCATTGGTAGTTGTTAGTGCATGTTTAACTGTGCAGGTGAACAAGACTTAAGTCTACCTTTTCAGAGCAGGCCATGAAAAAGCGTTCTACTAAAAATATATCCAGAGTATACAGGAAGAAGAATTCCTGTAACGGTTCGTTGAAAAGTCTGGCAAAGTTGCTAGTAGGAAACTGTAATAATTTTTAGCATTAATTGCATTTTCCCATGTAGAAAATAAAAGGTCAAACCAGCCTTTTTCATTTTTAAAGGTTTATATTATATTTTCCATTAGATTTTCCACACTTTAAGAATGAAATAAAATTAACAATTAATAAACAATTGTTTATGTGATTCTTCTAAAACATAATTCACAAATAAACCCCATTTCCAGAAAAGTTCAGATTTTGTGATAAAGGTTTTTATAAACATTCAAAGAAAATATTTTCAGTGTTTTCACTGATCAACTTAATGTATTTTGTAAATATAAACAAATTTTGAATTTGTCACCTGCAACCCACTTTAAGTTAGAACACCTTTTCTATAAATTACACTGTTTAATTGTCTGGGAACCGAGGAGACTAACTATTGCAGTTCTACCAATCTTGCTTGATATAAAAATTCAACTTCTTCTCATGAGGCTCCATACATTTTCAATAAGAGATAAATGTGAACTACTGATAGGCCAGTCAAGCACACACACTCCGTGTCTATGAAGCCATGCTGTTGTACCACATACAGAATGGGGCCTTTTTTGTCTTGTGGAAATACCCATGAACTTCCTGGTGAGAAAATACATCAAGAAATGCAACCTGAAACTCTTGCTCAAAAAAAAGCCACACATCAGTTCTGTACAGAAAAAAAGCATTGAGTACACAAGCTCATCTCAGATGAACAGATAGGCAATGGAAACATGAGCTGTGGTCAGATGAGTCCACTTTTTAGCTTAGAGAAATGTATTTTTTTTAACTGACTGACACTTCTCTCCTGAAGTTTGGCACAAAATAGTGAGCCACAGCCCAGGAAATAGGCCTTTGGTGGATGCTCCTTTTATACCGAATCATGTTTTCTTCACCTGTTACCAGTTCACTTGCTTATTGTTTCAAAACGTCATAATCTAGACATTCTATAAAATTTTCATTTTTGTTTTGATCAGTGCAAACATTGGAAATCTTTTCTTTGAACTTTTATCAGTTAAATAGAATGTCAAGAGTCTTGAGAGTCTCAACATTCTTATTTTTATTGTATTTCATGAAAATATCTCAACTGGAAATTGGGTTTATACAAAGCAGGAGTAGTTCATTGATGCCATGACAGGAGAAAGTCTCTTGGATGTCCAGAAAATGTTATTTTAAGCCCTATAACCCTGCATTTGGGTCCCGATCTGAAACCTCATTCTGGAGTTACAGTCGCAGGTTAAAATTCCAGCCTGGGTCCCACTGAGGTACCCTTGAACAAGATACTATCCCACTATGCTGCTCCATGTAAATGCAGAGGTCACATGCAGAGGTCCCATTTTATTGTGGCACACTTGTGTGATTGTGTGTTCACAATGACAAATAAGTCACTTTCATGTAAATTTTACTCTCAGCTGTTTTACATTTTACTGGGTTTAGGATGCACTTCATGCTAACTATCTAGTTATCAGGTCTTAGACTTTGCCACTTTTTTCCAGTCTTTTTTTCTACATTGTATACATCAAACAATTCTAACCTTTTCTCACATGGTGTTGGAAATGGGAAAAAAAATATTTATTTAATAAAATTGTCTGGAATACTAAACATACCTCAGCCCTGGTCCTGGAGCTCTTCTGTAGCTCCAGCCCTAATCAAACACCTGATCGAATTAATCAAAAATCCTCCAGGAGCATCTGAATATTAGAGGCAGGTGTGTGAAACTGAACTCTTCAGCTCAGTAGATTACAAGAACCACAGCTGGATGTTCCTGGCATAATTAATTATTGGTGTGACTTGCTTCAAATAATGAATTTTGCCACTGAGTAACATGCTTAACCATTGCCTGATATTAAGTCAAGTGTGCCCCTAACTAAAAAACCTGTTGTCACTTTACAATATCTTTTTAAATCCTCATTAGTCATTTCTAGAGGTGATTCTTAAAATTTGTGTAATTCATCAAATAACAAATTAATAAAATACAGATTGGTGTAATAAGGAGGTTTAGATCTTTGTTTTAAGTGTAAACTTTCAACATTATAAAATTACTATTTTATAATAATTTAAAAGGCATATTAGTCCCAAGTTAACACCAAGACATATTTTCAGATGAGGAATGGTCTGCTGTAACTGTGGGCCTGCTGAGTACTTGACTTGCTCCAGCATGTTGAATGTATCATTTGATACCTGTGCAACTTGAACTGGGAGGCGTGTATTGCTCAATAGAACTGTTACCTTGCAATATTAGAAAAATAATGTGAAAATGTAAACAGAAAGTAAATTAGAATAGACAGTACTTTGGCTGTGAACAAACTTTACCATGAAGAGATCTTCCTGGGAATCAGCCTTCCTGAAGAGTTAGCCTTTTTGCCATTGATCATTTAATTAGCTGGATCATGTTTATTAGATCTAGAGCTGAATTCTGCAGGGAGATTTTTAAAATCTTGCTTATATAGGCAAAATTGCAAAATTGCCTTCTGCATCTGGATGTTGTCTATATACACATTGAATAGACAACTGTTACTGCTTTTGTGATAATAATGTGTTTGGATCTAGATGTGCTAGGTAGTAAGGGTGAAAACGCAATATAGCCTATTTGGCTCCATTCATGATCCACTCATTTATTTATCATTCCAGATTCCCTGATCAAGTTATTGTGAGGTGTGTGAATATGTAGCCTTATGAACAAGAAAGCTGAAAAGTCACCTTTCACCCATCACTTCCGGCATTGATTTAAACCTATGTTTTGCTTTCAATTGTTGCTACTAACCAAACGAGCATAACTTGAAATTGTCTGTAAAAATCCTTTAATGCTTTGCACAGCTTGTATAGGCTCTGCCTCTTCTCCTACAGTGTCACAGACTTGAACAAACCCAAGAAAGGAAGTGTTAAGAAATGTTAAGGTTGTGTAGGATTATGACATCTAATCAATTCCTGTATGCAAAAGCAATCTTTTACATAAAAAGTGTCAGGATCCCAAGGTTGGATCCGGTTCAAGGGTTGTAGGAAGCAAGTGCACTGGGAGTTTCTTTATTTATATTTATTTTAAATAAAACGCACAAACACTAACAAAGAAACACTGACTAGGAAAACAAAACGAGGAGGTACTGAAAAACACGAACTAGACTACTTTATAAACAATCAAGACACTGGAGCGGGTAAATATAGAAACGAGGCAAAAGTTCAAGACACAAACTGAAGCAGAAAGACAATACAATAACCCACACCAAGTGAAACAAACACAAGGGTATATATAATAAACATAGATAGACAACACCTGGGGAGGAGGAGACCTGGGAAACGAGAGATAGCTGACGGGGGTGTGGCTAAGACGAACATGCGGCCAACAAAAACACAGACACATGGAAAACACAAAGTACAAAAAAGTGTAAAGTTAGATTAACTGTAGCTTGCACACATTTGCCTAACTTTATGAAATGCCATTTATGAAAGTAGTGCTGAAGAATGTAGTTACCCATTCACATTTAGTGACTGCTACCAGTTTTTTTTGACAGAAATAACCTCTGCATGTCCTCTGATGGTGCTCTGACAGATCTTTAAAATCCATATGTAAGAATGAAGTGAGTCTTTGTGTAAGCCAGTTTTCTACTGCTGCTGGCTTTTGTGTAAACTGGAGTAATAGAGTCAGACTGTTTTGTCTGCACTGATATTAAAAGCAGTCATTGTGGCACTTTGTTTTGTAGTCTGCTGTTAACATACTGTAGTGCACTAAACAAGCCTACCTCTGTTTGGCTGTAACCACAGAGGATTACAGCTAATCTATGATGCACTGTTGGTGCTGTTTTTTTTCAGTTTGTGGAGCGCAGAGTGAGGTTATCTAGTAAACTTTTGCTTTGGGACACTGTCTCTGCTGGTTGATGCTGCTGGTTTGTATATGTGAGCTGTCTATATTATTGTACTGCACTAATGTCTTAAGACATATATTCTGTATTTTGGCTAATAATGATTTTCATATATGTCTGTATAAATGGTTTTGTTTTCCCACATTCCCACTCGCAACTTGTTGTTTACTGTATTGCCTAAAAAGTCCTTCCCATGCAGCAACTTATCCAGAACACTTCAAAACTGTGAAAAGTAACATATCACACAGTTCCTAGCTTCATTTCACTGGCTTCCATTCTCATTTAAAAAAAATTCTCATTTTCTTATACAGAGAGAGTAGAACTATACTATAGAATATAAATGTACTTCTCTACTCTTTCTCTGTATGCTTCAAATCATCCAGAGTCAGAACTGCAGGTTACCAAAAGTCAACCTCTTAATAATAATAATAATAATAATAACAATAATAATAATAATAATAATAATAATAATAATAATAATAATAATAATAATAATAATAATAATTAATTATAATGATGATAATAATAATATTAGATATTTTTAAACCCACAATGCTTGCACTGTGTAAGCTAAACAAACAGTAGAAGCACATGCTACCAGTGGTTTCTACTGGCCAAAGTCAAAATGTGAATAACATTATTTGCTCTTTAATGGACCAAAGTGATATTTAAAAATATAAAATAACAAACTTGTCTATTTAAATTTAAATAAAATGAATCAAATGAAGAGCTACCCCAGCAGTAAGTGGTTATTTAGCACAATGAGTCATACAAAACATTATGCTCTGTTTTGTTTCAAAAGTGCAGCAGCAGCATCCAAACACATTGCAAGTGCACTTACCTGCCTCATATTATTTATGTTTTACAATTGCAAGATAGTTTTAACAAAATAAACATAATTAAGTGTTCATGTAAAAATACTTGATATTATTATTATTATTAATACTACTACTGGTTTTTGCTGTCACTGGCTACTGGCTAGTGGTTACTATGTCTTTACCTGTCAAGATGATGAGGCTTTTATATTACACTCTTTTATGACCACAGTATTATTCAGCCTGATTAAAGTCTGGCAGTATGTGAAAAATGTATCATTTGTCCTCCTCGCATGCCTGGCCATACTGCAACACTTAGGCCTGACATTTTGTAAACAATGCTGTGGAATGGGTGCATTGATAACGATATTAACCTTATTTAACCTATGTAGGGTAAACGTGGACAGCCAGATGTTCAGAACCTCTTTCTTTTTCCCTTTGTCTCACTGTTCCACTCTTAATGGCCGAGCATAACGATCAATTAGTCACTTTGATGTCTGTGCACTCTGGCAGGTGCAGCAGTACTAAGGTTGCTATTGGTAACCCTGACAGATGTAGAAGATACAGCAACACTTGCACTGAAACGCAACTATTTAAGTGTATTTTGAGGTGAAAAAGTCAGAGCTGTATACATTTAATCTTTAAAGACATTAAAGGTTGGAAGGTTTCCTAGAGGTCAAGTGAATGTCTCACAGGGAATTATAGATTGGTAGGCTTTGTAGAAAGAGAGCTGAGCATAACATTACAGAAGCAGATAAAGGAACAAGTTGTTTTCCAATAGCATGGATGTGAAGCTTAAACAACCACCGTTAGAAAGATCATATTTCAGGCAACAGCATCTGACTTTGTACAATGTCCAGGTATGTCAGTCCCCCCAGGTACAAACAATATGAATGTTCCCTCAAAGGAAAAACATGGTCCTTAAGGTCCTATTGGTCACCTTACATGAGTTTTAAGGTACATTCCATTCATTTTCTCAGGGGAAAGGGACACATTTGAACCTTTTCAACAGCTTTTTCATACAGCTTTTTTTGGCAGAAAAATACAAAAAGCCTGGAGACAGCATAGGATGTGTGGACTGAATGTAACTTTAAAATTTCACTCTGACAGAATAGTAGTGAAAGTGAATATGTGTCATTGTGAACACACTCAAGCACCACAATGAAATGTGACCTCTGCATTTAACCCATCACACGTGCACACTAGGAACAGCGGGCAGCTGTTATATATATATATATATATATATATATATATATATTTTTTTTTTTTATTAATGATGTATA
>JBBPDA010000138.1:594013-625817 GCA_037974385.1 Arnoldichthys spilopterus
TCTTTACCTCTCTCACCAAGGCTCTTCTCCCCCGGTAGCTCAGCTTGGCCGGACGGCCAGCTCTAGGAAGGGTTCTGATCATCCCAAACGTCTTCCATTTAAGGATTATGGAGGCCACTGTGCTCTTGGAAACCTTAAGTGCAGCAGAAAAAGCACAAACCCATGAGCTGCTCTGTGGAATGGCCTAAAATTCAATGCGCAGGACTAATCGACAGGACTAATTAACAGATACAAAACTTTAATTTCAGTTATTGTTGCAGAATGGGGTCACACCAGACACTGAAAGCAAAATTTCACATTCTTTTGTCACTCACAGATGTTTAATATTTTTTAAGGACTTTTAGGAAAATTTTATGATGTTTAGGTCATATTTTTGCAGAAACACAGGTAATCTTAATGGGTTCACAAACTTTCAAACACCCCTGATAGTGCTGGTCTGCAACAGTGTTGTGCTGTTTGGAGACAACTGGCCAACAAGAGCAGTTATCAGCAGAGACAATCTTGTCCTGCTTCCACCTGCTCCCTTGAGCTTCTGGGCAATAGTGCATTGTCGCTGCTGGCCCATGTCGGCCTGGCTGTCACATGCCTTCCCTCAGAACCCCATTTACACCAAAGCCATCTTCTCATCAGGGGGGTGAGAATGAGAAAATTGTGTGTAGGCGAAGGTAAGCAAGCAGAGGATGAGTAAGTGTGGCACAGAAACTGGATAAAGAGATTGTGTGGGAATGTGGATGCAGTTAATAATTAGCAAAGGTGAAGAAAATAGGTTGGAAATATTGAAGCGGTTAAATGTTTATATCTGAGGATGTGAAAAAGGGCAGAAATGTTACTAAAGGGAAAGGAAAGCTAGAGAACCTTCCTATTGTAACATTTTGACTGACTTTCATTCTTTATCATTTGAGTTCATTTTTGCCAGTACATTTGAGCAATATTAGAATATAGTAATAATGCATTACTATTAGAGTTATTACTTTTTCCTAGCGTGAATGGAAGTCTACACCAACAGAATCTCAGAGTTAATAAAAGTGGTGGCCTAGTGGTTAGGACACTGCCTTTGAGAACTGAAGGTCGCAGGTTCAAGTCCCAGCCCGTGCACCACTGAGCTACCTTGAGCAAGGTACCATCCCACTAAACTGCTCCCTGGGCAGATACGTATAAATAAATTGTGGTGCTGAGCTTTTTTACAGTTGGCTCTTGGAATAGCTGGAAAACATTAAACCTGCCCACTTGTTTTGACTCCATATTTTACTTTAGTATGTGCTAATGGTATGGTATGGTTTAAACCAGGACAGAGTTTTTCTTGTGACCTGAACTAGGTTTTCTACTCTATCCAACACAATAGAAGTGGAGTAGTGGCCTAGTGGTTAGGACATTGCCCTTGGGACCTGAAGGGCGCAGGTTCACGTCTACTGCACTACAAGCACTACTGAGGTACCCTTGAGCAAGGTACAGTCCCACTACAATGTATTGGAAGTCGCTTTGGATAAAAGCGTCAACCAAATGAATAAATATAATAGAGTGGTCTATGAGGTTGAATGCTGTGCTAATGTCAAGTCAAACTACTAAACATGCATTAACTTCATCAGCAGATAGCAAAAAATAATTTTTTAGCTTAACTAAAGCTGTTTCAGTGCTGTGATAAGGCCAGATTAATTTTTTTTGTAGACATGAACATAACTGTTGGGCCACAACAAGATTTGGTTCCTTAATCAGTGGCTTAATAACTAGTTTTTAGTTTAAAGGCTTTTAGTATGAACAAAAAGTTTTCTCTACGCATTCACTTATCCAGATCTATTGGGCCAGATGGAGAGCTTGTGGTTGATAAATCTGGGAGGCTTTCAGGGTTTCTAAGAGCTGTAGATGATGTTATTGTATTCCCTAAAGTGAAAGTGAGGGCATGTACATATATTATGGTTAGAATAAAGATAATGAGAAAGTCTGAAAAAACGGTGGTCTGTCAGAAGAATAGCAGTGTTATCTATATCAATTCTAAGGTTCAAAATTAAATCAAAAGTGTGATTGCAACAATGAATGGGCCCCATTACTATCTAATTTTAAAACACATAATAAATGTTATACATTTAACACACTTTGCCACTTAGTTGAGGGTTGTGTACATAGTTTTATCCTGTGGGGGTGGCCTTATTTAATGCAATGTACTTGTCAGGTCTAATCCAAGTTTCTGTAAGGCTTAATACATTAAAATTCTGATCAGTGATTATTTAATTTACAAAGACAGCTTTAGCAGTGAGTGTCTTATGTTAATATTAATATTAAATTAGGCAGTCCTAGCTTTAGATCCAAGGGTCTGTTGTTGCAGTTTTTCTTAGAAAAGCTAATTTTAATTAAATTGTTAGAACAGACATTTTGAGATTTTCTACTTCTCTGTTTGGTTTAAGGAACAGACACAGTCTCAGTCCAAAGGAAAAGTGATGTCTCTGGTTTGTCAACAGCAGCTAGCTGAGCGATACTGCCAACTAACTAGTAGGCTAACAGTTTTTCTGGAGGAAAAGATAGCAACACCTTCCATGAGGGAAGGATACCATCTATGTCAAGAGACCAGACATGCCCTTAAAGGTGGACCAGCTTTCCATTGTTTGCTGCTGTAGTGGGACACATAGCTGAATCAAAAAGGGCTGTGTACTCCCTACACTGTGCATTATGTAAGCTATAAGATTTGAATGTATACAGCATTGTAGTGCACAATTTACACTAGCATGTACTATGGGAAGAAAGCAAGCCAGCAGAGGTAGTGTGACGCTCTGGACAGTGCTTTGCTGGGAAATCTTAGGTCTTGGTGTTCATGTGGAAATTTCTTTCACATATACTATCTACCTAAACAGCGGGCTGTGTTGGCCTATTGGTCAGTCCAGCCCTGGCACTATTGAGGTGCACTGCTCCCCGGGTGCTGTTGATAGCTGCCTGCTGCTCTCCATGTGCACATGTGATGGGTTAAATGCAGAGGTCACATTTTGCTGTGTGTTCACAATGTCAAGTAGTCACTTTCACTTTCACATTGTTGCAGACATGTACAGCCCTTCATGGCAGTGAAATTCTCAAATGGCATATGCAAGATAACGCACCCTTTCACAGTGCAAAAATTGATCAGGAATGGTTTTAGGAACATGATAAAGATGTGTTGGCTTGGCCTTTAAATTTTTCTTATGCTGGACAAAATAAATTGATCCATAGATTCTCTATATTGCAACTTGTTAGCTTATTAGCTTGCTAATATAATGAGATTGCTTTGCTAACCAGTTAATTTATCGAAACTGAACTTACGTTCATTTATTCTGATTTGAAACATTTGAAAATACTTCTACGTTTTAAGTTAATAACTACAGTAACTGAATTACCTAAGTGGGGATTTTTAATTCTCTTTCCAGCCCTGATAATAGTCATGGTAGCATTTTTTTTTCCATTCCTCTGACCCAAAATTTGATTTCAGATTGATCAGTCACATGGTTAATGGGTTCAGTTTCTGTGCTGCCTTTAAACTAGGCCATGAAATATCCACTGAGGATTGTGCAAGTACATTTATACACACACAAGCGCACGCACACATACACTGACTAATCAGTTGTAAGGTCCAGATTAAAAAAAAAAAAAAATTTCCAGTACGCTGCTTTAAAGTCCATCTGTTTTTTAGGGTCTGTAGTAAAGAAAAGCATACACACAGTAACCAAACTGCTGCCTTTTCCAGATACCACTAAATGGCTCAGGGAGATTTGTATAGAAGTCTGTGTGTAAGCTTAATTAGGAATATGAATATGAAAAAGGGAACTCTTGTGTTCCCCCCCTTCTCTTATGCTTAATTCATGAAGTAGTGGGTGAACGTCATACCTTTCCTTCTATTCACGAATAGATGATGAAGAACAAGGTGACAGTGGTGTGGCAACATCATTCACCAGCCTGTAGGTCAAGCCTTGTGAAAGTCTGTCAAAGCTTGGAAGCTTGGCAGGGTTCTTCGTCTTTACTGGCAGAAACAATAGTGTTATTCAGTCTGTTCACAGTGCTTGTGTACAGTCATGGAAGAGAGAGGCCAAACTAAAAGAAAAACTGCATGAGGCAGAAATGATCAGATATGTTGTGAGATTTGTTTTGAGCCTAAGCATGAACCTCAGTAATCTAGCAACCCAGCTTATACCTTTGTAATATGGCTTTGCTTCCAGAATCCGGCTTTATTACCCGAAATCACCCAATACACCTGTTATCCACGTTTACCCTTCTTATCTACAGTTTAGGTTGTAATCCCAGCCTATGCAGGTAATAATCTGGCTGTGTGTTGGCCGAACATTGCTTAATCATTCGCTATCATAGCCATCAGCTTTTATGGATTTTCTTAGAGCTGAGCAATGTCTATTGTGCAAGAGAATGCTTGCACTTGGCCAACTTATTTGTTTTTTTTTTTCCCCTTAGCCTTAACCTTAGTGTCTACTGAACGTCTCTATCAAAGGAACACAATCTGAGATCAGATAGGCAACAATACAGTTGATAGAGCAGGCTATTACTGAACAATATCTTTGTAAATGACACTGCAAAATATAGTTGGAACTGTGGATAAGGTATCTTGAAATCACTTATAACCCAAAATGGCCAAAAATGTCAAACACACACTCACTCTCTTTCCTCCAAGTGTTTTTCTTGTCGTCTTGCTCTATTTATCCAAAGTTAATAGGCTCGACTGCTGTTTTCTTTTTTTTCACGTATCCCTCTTTAATCAAAATCTACCTTTCTCTTCTTTCCACTCTGGTAACATGTCACTTTGTACTGTAAGGGCCATTCATCTACATTTATTCATCAACGATAAACATCAGATATTGATGGTGCATCACAGTGCCTAAATTACTAGTTCTGAAGTAAATAGAGCACTGATAGTGTAGGAATGAAATAGAATAACACAGACCCATTTATTTATATCCCCACTGTATTTTTTTTCTCCCCCACTGATAATTCTGCATGTGCCAAGCCATAATTCCAGACAACGGATGGATGTCATAAATCTCCTGGTGAGGAATTATTGCAGATGGTATTTTACGATGATACTTGGTCATTGGTGCACAGCATTATTTCTATGTAAAGGACTAACTTTTCATCAAACCGCTTTGCACATTCCTGCACTCCTTTCCACTATATTTTTTTTACCTAAAGAAAAGATTGGGAACATGTAGGCAAGTTAATGATGCAAGTGAAAGAGATTTAGGGAAATGTGCACTGTTTGCAAATCTAGACACGAAGGGTGTAATTCCAGACAGGAGCTCAAATATTGCATGGTGCATGTGTAATTAGCTACAGCTTTAATGTGTTTGGTTTTCCACCTAATCAAGTGATGAATCCAAATGGGTATTTTTATTCTCCTCTTAAAACTGTGGCAAATTTTTAGTACCAGCTAAGTACTGTATACCTGTTTCTATAAATGTCTATACATTTAAGTTTTTTGTGGATAATTGAACAATGAGTACTGAACAATGGCATAAATTTATTTTGTCTTTGTAAAGCAAATGATAGTTGCAAAGCGTTTAGGGTGCACCAATTTTAAGACTATGCTAATATCCAATTTATTTAATGTAAATATCTGCCAATGTAGATACATCAGCATTTACTAAATGGTTCAGTTTGGATAATATCTAGCTGGACTAGCATTATAGAGATTAACATTTGTTTGGGAAAGGTAGCAAAGGCAGTTAAAAGGCAGAAATGTTAGGGTAGCAGACCAGTCCAGAAATGGTACTGGTCTACTGGTCAAACCTAAACATTTATTCAGTGACGACTACTTTTCAAAGCAATTATTTGTTAATTCCAGTGTTGTTGTGCATATTATTGTTTTGCACATTAACCATATAAAGAGATAGAACTGGAAACAAAATGATGGAATAATCTATCATTAATACCAATAATGTGATATAGGGAACAGTTTTAGTTCCGTTGCAACCTGCAAAAAGATCTTTTTACATAGAGATTTTATAAATCATGTTGTAAAGCAAATCGTTATTTACTGTGCCCCATTGCCTCATAATGCCCAGAGGAGTACACTAAGCATTCTTCTCTGCTGTATGATGAAACCTAGGCCCAAATTGCTAGGACGTCAATAGAGACTGTGGCCAGTTCTGTCCTCAAGGACAAGAGCACACCTAGGATTTGAATCTAATTCCCAGGTCTACCATTTACCTTGACCAAGCTGAACTTTTACTGTGTCCTCTGGGGTTTATGAATCAAAACTACTGAATACGTCCCTACAGCTGCAGTTCATGACAAAACTACTGCATTCATCTTGCATTAATGTGAGCTAAATGTCTATAACTTTAAATAGAGTACAACAACAGAATTAGAAAAATGTTTGCTAGATGTTATTTTAGCAGCTTATGATGTTAATAATGTATGTCATTATTTTCTTATATAAGCTTGCATTGTCTTGATTAAAATGTTTTTAATTCTCATTTGCTCAGAGCATTTTAAAAAAGCTGGGTAAAACCAAAAAGCTTATTAACGCTAAGTTCATTGTAATAATTTTTTATTCGTGTGTTATTATAATATATCCTGTTATTCTAGCAAGATATACCATTAAACATATCAGTTTTTTTGGCAGCTTTTTGACCAGAAAGACCTGGAGGAACTGTTTTAGATATTTTTTCCTCTTCTTCCCTGTTTAACCTCTTTTTCTTGTAACTTTGTCATTGGAGTGTTTAGGGGTACAGTTAACTACATGTTGTATTAGTATAGCTGTATATGTGACAAATAAACGTCTTGAATCTTGAATCTTGAAAAGTTATGTGACAACCTGTGGAAGCTGTTTTCATGTTTGTGGATAACCATACCTGGCAGCATGTACCTGTAAAATGTAAATAACATAGGTTTTAGAACAGAACCTCGTGAGACTTTACTTTTCTCCAAAGCTTTTGAGCTGTGACAATGAATCCACTGGAGTTTGAAAAGATTCAGAGTCTGGCATCACATATATAGGTGTATGTGCTAGCATTCATTCTCCCAGTTTGGTTACATTGTGTGATTTTGAAAGTCCTGTCCTAGAAGTGAAAATGGCAATGACTAAACTGGAATGTAAAAAAATTCTGGAAAGTGACTTTTGGTAACAATTCCTACAATTTATTTGGTTGAATACTATTCAGTAAAACCCATCAGTCTTAGCTACCATAGAACACATTTGTTAAATCTGCCTTTCTAAGAGTTTCAGTTCCAAACCCAAATCGAACTCTGAAGGCAGTGTAGAATTGGATATGGTGGGGTCCAGTAGGGTTGGAGCTACAATCTGTGCATGTGCTCCTGAAGGTAAAGTGGTGAAATATTCGCAAAATATTATTATTTCTCATTATTAATTTTTGATGATTGGGGCCCCTAACATTTAATAATCCTGCTCCTGGTGACCCAAAGCACTGCACTGTTTTACGTATTTAGGTATATATAGGAGCAAGATTAAAACACATCCACTACATAAATCTGGTGAATGCTACCCAGCATAAGACTCTTTCAGCTGAAGATAATACTTCATTATTGAAAAATTAATTTTTACACTGAACAAAAATATAAACGCAATACTTTTTGTTTTGCTCCCATTTTTCATTAGCTGAACTCAAAGATCTAAAACATTTTCTACATACACTAAGAACCCATTACTCTCAAATATTGTTCACAAATCTGTCTAAACCATCTCAGGGAAGCTTATCTGCATGCTCGTCGTCCTCATCGGGGTCTGGACTTGACTGCAGTTCATCGTCGTAACCGACTTGAGTGGGCAAATGCTCACATTCAATAGTTTTTGGCACGTTGGGAGGCGTTCTGTTCACGGATGAGTCCCGGTTTTCACTGTTCAGGGCAGATGGCAGACAGCGTGTGTGGTGTCGTGTGGGTGAGCAGTTTGCTGATGTCAACGTTGTGGGTCCCATATTGTATCTGTACTCAATTCCTGTAAACTGAAAACATCCCAGTTCTTGCATGGCCAGCATACTCACTGGACATGTCACCCATTGAGCATGTTTGGGATGCTCTGGATCAGCGTATACAACAGCATGTTCCAGTTCCTGCCAATATTCAGCAACTTCGCTATTGAAGAGGAGTGGACCAACATTCCACAGCCCACAATCAACAACCTGATCCACTCTATGCGACGGATATGTGTTGAACTGCATGAGGCAAATGGTGGCCACTCCAGATACTGACTGGTTTTCTAATCAAATTTAAAAAACCTATAATTAAAAAAATCCAACTGGCAAAACATTTTTGCAATTATCTATGAATTTATCTGGTAAACTCTAGACTGAAATTCTACAATCACACAATAGAAACTGTTCATCAGTCTCACAATTAAACATTAGACATTTCTCCAAATCACTTTTCAGGATTTTAAGAAAAAAATCACCAACACCATCTTTCAACAGCTCAGTCAAGACTAGACCCCTTTGTTCCTTAATTTTTCTGTAAATACACTATATTTCCAGTTTAATCAATCTCTTAAAACCAAACACATATCAGACATAACGCTTACACCATCAATAGGTAAAGTGAATAACACTGACTACCTAGTTATTTCATTTCATAGGTACATGTCAGGGCGTAGGCATCCCTATCAGGGATATATTAGGCAGCAAATGAAAAGTCAGAAGTTGATTTTCAGGAGAAAAAATATTGGCAAGTTTAAGGATCTAAGACATTTTGACAAGAGCCTTGTTGTAATGGTTGGTCAGGAGTGTTTCAGGTGTGCAGTAGTTAGTACCTACCAAAAGTGAACCATGGAAGGACAACTGGTGAATCGGTGACAGGATCATGGGCACTTAACCTCACTAATGCATGAGGGAAGTAAAGGTTATCCCATCTGATCTAATGCTGATTCAAATAGAAAGGGTTCAAAGCGCACAATACACCACAGCCAGAGCTTTTTCAGCAGCATGAGGGGGACCTACTCAATATTAAGCAAGTGGTGTTAATGTTATGGTTGATGGGTGTATTTCATACCTAAATTCATATGCACTTACACATATGTATGTATACAACAGCATGATGGTTTTTTAGGCAGTGCCACCTCAGGACTTGATGAAAGATCATCATTCAGCAGTGGCTTCTGCCGTTGCCCTTTACACACTGAAATGTCTGAATTCTCTGAATCTTTTCACATTATTATGTACTGTTGATGCTAAAAGACCTAAATTCTCTGCAATCTTGCACTGAGAAATGTTCCTTTTGAACTGACTAACGATTCTCCAATTAATTTTGGAAAATTCAAAAAAGCTTGCAATGATTGCGCCTTTGATGGATGCAAATTTTATATAATCATGACACCCTGCTACCAATTACCCTGCTTAATGTGGAGAATTGCAACCCGGTGTTACTTATATATTCTGTGCCCTTTTCAATCTTATTTAAAAATGTATTTAAATAAAAAGATTATCTTATATAATATTAGAAAATAAATATCTCTATGTCAACATTTGTCGAGTGTGTTGTAGCCAACGAATTCTAAATTAATGTATGTTGTATACTATGCCTAAAATGCAGTTATGTTGGTCAGTAAAAGAACTAAACATCTTTTTCAGTTATGTTTTTATTTATCTTGAAAAATACCCCAACTTTTTGGAAATGGGGTTTGTACATTCCACCCTCCTGACAGGTGCTATTGTAATGAAATAAATAGACAGCCAATATTATTCATTTTACCGGTCATGCTAAAGTTATGGCTGATCAGCGTACAATGGAACCCTGAACTTCCCTTTAGGACTGTGAGGTCTGTATATGGATTTAGTGTAGCATTCACCTAAAAATGCAAATTAAATGATTATAGGACGTTAACCTCTGTCACCCACAGGAAAAGTCTGGTAGCTGGTGGGCCCTTTGGAGTAATTTTAGCTGCTCTTGATTTAAATCCTCTTATAACAAAGCATCTGGGTGGCATTTATTGGAGAAAATGCGAATGGCGCGCCAGGCCTTGGGCAAACGGCGGAGGTCGTGGTCTTCGCCCGCTCTCAGCGGAGACAGCGAGCCGGGGAGGAGAGATCATAGAGAAGCGAGTGAAGTCACTGCACTGATCTGTCACATCGCTGTGGGTTAAATGACTGCCTCGCTCGTGGCTGGAGGTACCTCGGGGCATTTGTGCCCGAGGCGACCATGTACAGAAAGAGACGCTTTTTGTTTCTTGTGTAAGGAAGGGAAGAGCAAAAGGGTTTGAACTCATGTGACCTTGAGGGCTGCTAGCAAGCGATGCATCTGCTTTCTTTTAATATCCGACTCTACCTTTATGCTTTTCATGCATGTACTCTTCCCATCTGTCAAGGTCACTGACTCATTTACGGCTTGCACTTCCCTTTTTGTTGTTGAGTGCTCTACTACTTTCATTGCTTCCCTTAGAGAGCCTCATCCTCCCCACTTCTTCTGCCCTCTTTTGATCTCAGGCTGTATTATTTTACGTTCTCCTTTTTTCTGTCCTTGTACACAAATGCTTTTTGTACACATACAGGCAAAAGAGGGAAATGTCATAGAACCCTCAAGTTATTGAATGCACAACCATTATCTCCATTGGGCTGTCTCTCTCTCTCTCTATCTCTCTCTCTCTTTCGCTGTCTGTCTGTCTATCTCTCTCTCATCACATTCCAAGTCCCCTCTCCTCATGTTCTACCCTCATACCGTTCTAGTGTTTTTATGTTTATTTTGCTGCAGTTTAATAGACTATAACTCATACACGCACATACACGTCCTGTCATCCTCCGGTGAGAGGAAAAAGGAGAAATGTGTCGTCTGCAACTAAATGAGAGGATTATCCTGCCATTATGTGTCTGAGGCGGCAAAGTAGCAAAGTTCCACCACTGCTGCTGCCTGTAAGCAAACATCGTTTTGGTTTTTGTTTTTTTTGTTGTTTATTTTTCTTCCCCTCAGCTTTGCAGAATGGGTCTCACTAATGTCCTATACACACAGAAAGGCATTACAGCTTATTACTGTCGGGCTGACAGGTGATAGGCATGCACAGAATGCTTTTTTAACATGACCCCCCCCCTTTTTTTTTTTAAAGGTAGCCTGTGGAAAGGAATCTGGGCCAGCTGGCTGTGACTGACAGTTCACAAGGAAAACTGGATGAAAAGGATGGTTGTAAGAAATGCAGTGTGAGAATTCTGATATATGGTTGACAGTATGGGATAAATCTTAGGTTTTTAGGAACTAATGGAATTTGTCACATTGCATGCTACTTTCAGGCAGCAATCAGATCTGCACAAAAGTTTCTAACCTGCAGAATCCATTTTTTGTCGGTGGATTTAATGGTTTGTAAGAAGGTTGGCAGCTTGTAAGATTTGCATAGCCTGAATGTGATACCTAGCATATGCTTAGACTTATATGTTAATGTTTTTGGACAGCTTATTGAGTTGCTAGTAATCAAGTAATATAAGAATAATTTTGACTCTTAATTGAATAATCAGGCTAGAGTAGAGTAAACCTTTTATGTTCACTTAGGGCAAATTGCTCTATAAATAGTAGGCCCACACAAATGCATGTCATAAATAACACAGTACCAGATCAAGTTCAAGTTCAAGTTCGGTTTATTGATTATATGTATGTTAATGTTGGGTCAACAGTACAGTGAAATGTGTTGGACAAGAAGAACCAATATACTCAGCAGAAGAACATGATAAATAAGAATGAATGTATGATACTGATGCCTGGGCTTTGGGTATGGGCCAATTCAGAGTACCTATCTGATACTAATGTATTAATAAGCTGTATATCTCACTTTGTAAACAAGACTGAGTTCATTCTTTTATGTGTAAGACAACATGAACAAGAATTACAATTCAAATGCAAACCTAAGTATGTTCTATGACAAGTGGAATTAACAAGTTACACTGAAAATAAACAAATTTGCAAATAGCCATTTAAATTTTAATATAATATATAGCAGCTGATGTTAGACTGACATCAGCAAAAGAGCATGAAATGTTCACGTAAGCATTAATAGCGTTTTTTTCTTATGAAAACAAGCATCTCATAACAATGGCACCTGTTCAGCTACCTAGAGACAAAGGGCTCCCTTCTGCTTCAGAGGACTCTATCATAAAATAAGTGTCACATCAAGTCAAGTCAAACTTATTTTTATTATGCTTTTTACAACTGACATTGTCAAAAAGCAGCTTTACAGAATCCGGGAGAAAAACTCCCCTAGCTGTAGGAAGAAACCTTAGGAGGAATCAAGGCTCAGAAAAGAAGGGGGGAACCCATTCTCCTCTGGTCGACACTGGATAGCAATAACAATATATATATATATATATATATGTTATATGTTTTTGGCCCAGGGTAGTCAGTGTTCTAGTGCCTGCTTCCAGATTGGGGTATTTGTTTTAATTCTAAGTTGGAAGCTGGTTTTAGTTCCCATGTAGCTCATGCTTAGTGCTTGTTTGTTGCAGGCGCTGTGAATGGTGTGAGCTGCAACGTCGCTGCTGCTTTGTCTGACTGACGGTTTTGCTTAAAGTCGCGTTACCGAGGCAACCTTCCCCACTGCTGCTTTGTCTGACTGACGGTTTTGCTTAAAGTGGCGTTACCGAGGCAACCTTCCCCACTGCTGCTTTGTCTGACTGACGGTTTTGCTTAAAGTGGCATTACTGAGACAATATTCCCCACATTTGCTCGTGTTGTGAGATGTTTTCTTTTTTTTTTTTGTTCGGTTTTTATTATGTTCGCAAGTGTACTTTACTTTCATTGTATGTGCCTTCTGTGTTTGCGATTGTTATGAATCAGGCTGATGCCCCTTTTGTTGTTTATTCTGTATTACAGGGAGGGGGACTTTAGGCTGACTGGTCCTGGGTGGTGGTATTTCCCTTCACTGTGTGCTGTGTGGTGGTGACACTAGTGTGGTTAAGTGTGTGTGTGTGTGTGTTACCTTCAGTATCCTGAAAACTTCATTAGCTGGGCACAGTCTGTATTACTAACTTAGTAAATGGTAAGAGCCAACTTTGGGAGGCTCCTGATCTGCTTTGATTTGTTTTTCCTTTTTTTCTTGTTTTGTTTTTATATATATATATATATATATTGACCCACTACTGAGCAAGTGTGGGGTACTTTTACCCATTTTATGTCCTGCTTTTAATGTTTATGAAATAAATGAGTGATTAATGGAATCGGTCTCAAAGCTTGTATGTGGTACACGGATCTGTGTGTCCTTATTTTAAAGTTGGTATTTCTTATTTTCATATATTTCCTGGGGTGAAATTCCCCAGGTGGTGTAGTTGTACGTAAAACTCTCATTGGTCGCCCTGCTACATTAGCAATATTTCTGAGATGAAAGAAGGCAATCCTAGTAACATTATCTACATGGGCTTCAAATGAAAGACTAGGGTCAATGATCACACCAAGAACTTTCACTCCTGTGCTAGATGAAACAGAATGGCCCACAAGATTTACTGTGTAACTGGACAACTTACTCTGAGCTGCAAGTGGTCCTATTAGGATTACTTCTGTCTTATCAGAATTGAGTAGTAGGAAGTTTAGAATCATCCACTGTCTAATGTCCTTTACACAATCCTCAATTACATTACAAGCTGGTGTTTCTTGCTCTGCTGAAGCATATAACTGTGTCTCGTCAGGATAGCAGTGGAAGTTCGAATTATATTACCCAGAGGTAACATATACAAGGAGATTACCAGAGCACTGGTGACATGTGACATAGTATGTACATATACATAAACCTAGACTAGCCTTATGGATTGGTCTACTATGATCAATACCCGATCCAGCTATTTGAGCCAGTATCAGACCAATGTGTGATATCAGTATCAGATTGGTGCAACCATAATATATAGCTTGTCAGTAGCATGATGGCTCAAAGGTCATGCCGTTCACCAGCATTTTTAGCCTTGACTTTACATGGATTGAGATTTATTATTTATTATTACCTTAACACTCCATGATTCACCTAGGACAGCTGTAGGCTTGCTTCTGCATGAGCATTTGTAGCGGCACGCTGTATACAAGCCAGTCACAGCAGAGCTCATCAAATATTCATGAACACTCCAAATTAGGTAAAACAGCCTGTTTCATTCTAAGGTCAAACCATAGGATTATAAATGCATGTTAAACTACTTCTGGGCATTTTTCTACCCAGCCATAGACACATACCTTGTATGTAGACATCAGATAAAAATGAACAAAATGGAATAAATGCATTTTCTGAAAGTCATATATATCTAAATGGAAATAGGGACAATCAATTCACATGGGAGATCTTTCTGTCATTTGTCTCACTGTGGGAATGAAACCTCCTGCATCTCGCTTTTTAAAATCAAGCCTTGAATTTACATAGGCCTGTTAGTCCATGCAATGCTATTTTAATGGGCTGCTTAGTTTTGCACATCAGTGACATTCACTGTTAAAGGGTTGAGATGTGTGGGAAGCGGGCAGTTAAGTGGCTGAAACAGTTAGCTTGTGTTTTCTGTCCACTCAGCATACCGCTGTACAATATCCTCATTCAGTGTGTGTGTGTGTGTGTGTGTGTGTGTGTGTGTGCGTGAGTTTGTGTGTGTGTGTCTGTGTGTGCATAACCCTCTTATCTTTCCATCCCAAGCTCCCTCCTGCTCACTATCTGTCTTGGTATATATAGAACACTTTTCATCTTTGACTTGCCTGCTTCATTTATCTTTCTGTGTTTCTCTCTCCTTTCTTCCTTCAACTCTTCCTCACCTCATTTAGATTTCATTCAGCATTAACTGTGGTTTAACACAAAGAGTGCTATTGCATTTTTATTGCTGGGGCACGCAGGGGTGAAACCTACAGACAACCTCTAAGGCAATTGTATTAGGATATAAAGTTGCCTTAAAGGGGAATTCCATCAGGCTTTTTCTGCCAAATTACATTTTAAGATGTAAGCAAAATCATTGAGAGTGTTTTGGTGTGGTATTTGTTTGTCTAGAGAAACTTAAAATTGTTCACAGTGTTGGTGATAGGAACCAGGTGTGTTAAGTAACTATGAAAAGCTGCCTCACAAAAAGGTGCAACATGAAACATTTACAAATACGTTGACATTCATCAGAAACGTTGTTTTACAATTGTTTTGCCTATAATAAACTTTATCCGAGGTAGGATAATGGTCTGGGGCTGTTTTCAGAGTCTGGTCTAGAAGGGTAATGAAAATGTTACTGCATACAAAGACATTTGTGGCAGTGGTTTGGGGAAAACCCTTTCCTTATCTAGCACTATGTACCCATTGGCACAAAGCAAGGTCCAGACAAAAACATGGTTTGCTGAGTTTGGTGTGGGGGAACTTGATTGGCCTGCACAGAGCCCTGACTTCAGGGAAACACCTTTTGAGATTATTTGGAACACCCATTGCAAGCTGGGCCTTCTTGTCCAAATCTGTGTCTGGCCTCCCAAATTTGACTGAATGAACACAAATTCCCACAGGCACACCCAAAATTACATAGAAAGCCTGGATTCTAGCCAGAAAGGGGGGACCAACTCCATATGAATGCTGTATTTTTTTAAACATATGAAGGTGCAATTATTATATGCTTTTTTTTACCATTTGAGGAGAAGGTAAACCATTCCTAAAAAAAAAAAAAAATTCTACCTGTCAGTATAAGTTAATTTAATTTTTGAAGATATATTATATGATTTTGGTCTGAACATCACGAAATCAGCTGGAATCTTGAAAAAAAGAAAAATATGGTGACAAAAGTTTGACAGGGTTTAAACCCATAATGATTATTGGTGACACCTTAGGGGTCACAAAGTAGTGAGTATTTATGCCATAATTAGTGATTCATTACCTATTATTGCTCTATTAGTTAACTCTTCATTAAGCATCAGTAACTAGTCAGTAAATGATCAAGTACTTATGAATTAGTAATTAAGTACACAGTGAACTGATTATCTAGTTTGTCATTAGGTCATAACTTACTCATTAACAATATACTAACTGCTGCTTACTTCACTGTTAATGAACTGATAAATCTGTTTACTGATACAAAGAATTAGCATCATATCTAACTAGTACTTAAGCATCAATTCCAATAATTAGCTGTTAATTAAACTACTCATTTAGTGTTATAGTCTTGATGCTTTACTTCCTCTTTTTACCTCATATCTCAGAGTCATCTTCATCAATTTTTATCATTACCTTATTCTTTTTACTTAACCATTTCTTTCTTTTGTATGTTCTAACATCACCATTACATCACATCACATTAACTTAACCATTACTTACTATTACTTTATCATTACTTTCTTCTTACTTCCCAATACTTAACCATTAGTTACAACATTTTGTGTCCCTCCAAGTAAAGTGATCATCTTAATTGAGTGGACATACTGGTTAGGTAGAACACAGAGATGATCCTCTAGGCTGCTTATTTAAAGACATATGTAGAAAGTTCCCATTATAAGCCATGAAAAAATACACATAATAACATTATCTGTTGTATTATGTGACATGACATATGTTCTTTTTTTTTTAAAAAAACACTGATTTCTGCAAAACGTTTCAATTGATGAAATCTTAAGTGTGAAGAATGCTTTTATGTTGAAGAAAAAGTGAATATTTTAAATTCTGTGTTTTTTGAGTATAATTGTTCAGAATAAACATTTTGATTCAGTTAGTATATCGTTAATGAGTAAGTAAGTTATGACCTAATGACAAACTAGATAAACAGTTAACTGTGTACTTAATTACTAATTCATAAGTACTTGATAATTTACTTACTAGTTACTAATGCTTAATAAAGAGCTAACTAATAGAGCAATAATAGGTAATGAATCACTAATTATGGCATAAGTATTCACTACTTTGTGACCCCTAAGGTAAAGTGTGATTATTTAGATCTTATTTAAATAAGATGGTATGAAATCAAATAGCTATATTGACATTGTAGATATTGGAATCTTTGGTTTCTATGATAAGAGCAGTATCCGCTACAATGCACCATATCACATCAACCACTTTGAATGATTTTATTTTCACCTTAATGATGGAATTATATATATATAAAAAAATTATTTCCTTTTTCACCTGATTTGATTGTATTTTTTTAATTCAAATATATACATTGGTGTGTACATTGGAATGTTAAGTAAATTCTAGGGATGCACAATGTTGTCAGAATCATATTGGTATCTGTAGATATTTGCTGCAAAAAAATAATATTGCCATAAGCTAGATTTGACCAATATTTGATGATACACCTTTCATACTTTGAAATAGCAAAATGTTAATGTGACAGTGGAATATCATGCTCAAATAATTATTTTAACAATCTTATTTTTAAGATTACAGAAATAAATGTTATATGTATGTTTTTTTTAAATCCAGGTAGATGTAGTGCCAATTTCTGCATAAAAATAGTATTTCTATCAGCATCAGTACTGGCAGATATGTATTGAAATATTTAAGATAAATAAAAGATCCTATATTCGAGCCTCATAAATGCAGTGGATTACTGTTTTTAGTCTGCCAAAAGCAACCTAAAGTTTTAAAATAATGGATAGCTTTTTTGTTCTTTTGCTTTTCCTAAAAATGTGGATATTTGTTCATAAGAAAATGATACAGTGGTAAAATAGTAATGCTTACAAATCCTAATTGCCTTATAAGGACTGAGGAGTGTGTTATTTGTCCTTGTGTCTTTAACAAGCATTACAGTGCAGAAAATGCAAAAGCATTATTTAAAATAAAGATTGACTAACTGAACATTGTAAAATCATATAAGACCTTTAAAATGAGTTGCTACATTTGTATGCACACTTATGAGAGTCATCACTTTTTCCCACAGCCCTTTTTCCTCTTGTCACATGTTTTGTTTTAAAGCCAAAAAGCAATACTGTAGAAAAGGCTGCAAAAACTGCTTAAAGGTCAATGGATCAAGTGTTCATGAACTGCTCTGCCAGTGTTAGCCTGGACCACATGTATTAGCTGCTCTATTAACCCAACCAAATCTTATTTAAAATATCTGTCTTATGCTAATATTGAGCCATAGATGTTCATGTTATCATAGTAAATATTTCATTGTTTTGAGTACCTGTCATAATTATAAATGTGTTTTACATTAAGCGGTAATATGTCTTTTTTGTGACATTGCCTGTAGCATGTGCATGTGTGTTTGAGTCTTTGAGCCATATGTGGCACAGTGCAAGTGTCTTATCATTTTAAAGCTAGCTGTTTAAACCAACCACACAGCATATACAACCTTTATAGTCAAATCAGATATGAGTTTGTATGTGAAACATAAATAGTTTAGTGTCACACAGCTAAGAAGATTTACTGGGACCTGTAGAGTCCACAAAAGTGGAAGAAATCTGACATCCTCTCTGTGGAAGAGATGATTGCAAGTGATTGTTAGCACTCATATACATAATTAAGCAGTGAAAGTTCTTCTTCAAACACATATAAGAAGAAATGTGTGAACTGTCTGATGGACAGAGCTTAAGAGTGGGTGAGAACTGACTATGATTTAAAGAACATTTGGAAAAGATAAAACAATCAAACAAATAAATAGATTCATTGGAAAGTAAATGGCATGGTAGTGTTCAAAAGATTTATTAAATACTCCACCTGTCTACTGTATCTCTGGAATGCATTTCACTACAGGGACATCAATTTAAATTTCCCCATGCTTAATAAAGAAAAAAAACCCTCATATTTATAACAGAAGTCATCACAGGTGCTTAAAGCTGAAGAAATGGTGTCAAAATTATTGTCTGTGGTATTTGTCCATATAGAGCAAATGGAAATAAGATTGAAAAGCATTGCAGTATGCAGTATTTGTAGTATATGTAGAGATTTATTTACTTTAATTGCACAAATTTTGATTGATGGTGTGCAATACCTACTCCTGTCTTTTAGGTGGCGGTGCAGGCGTCCAGACGACCATTCTCCATGAGGAGCAGTGGAAGATGCCGGCTCTGCCAGCGCTGCTGCTGTCAATTCACCTCCTCTTCCTCCTCTTGCTGCTGACCATGGCCCCGTCCTCTCTAAGTCAGGCCCCTGCCCTTGCCGCAGTCAGGATGGGTAAGAAAATCTAATTTCTGACTGGGCAGTATCAGGTGAAGACCTAAACACAGTCCCCATTTCAATATATGATATTCAAAAATATCAATGAATGAAATATTCTTTAGAGGAGAAAGTAAGTACACCCCCTTTAGCAGAAATAACTTCTTGTAGGCATCTGCATAGGCTAACTGTCCTACAGTCTCTGACATTGGTTTGTTAAAATATATGACCCATCTGCCATGCAACATTCCTTCATTTGAGTTCAAAATATATAAGGATTTACTGCCCTTTTCAAATCAACCAAGAACAATTCAATGGGATCCGATCTGGGCTTTGACAGGGCAACTCCATACCCTTCCATTTCATTTTGAGCCATTACTTGGTAGTTTTGCTACTGTGCTGATAATCATTATCCAGTTTAAAGGTCCATCTGTGGTTTCACTTCATCTTTTGGACAGGTGGCCTCACATATCTTCAAGCATTCTTAAATTCACAGCTGAATTAATTATTTACAAACCATAACATTTCCACCCCATGCTTCAAAGTTGGTATGAGGTCACACATATGTACTGTTTCTCAACAAATTCAATTCAGTTTAATTTATATAGTGCTTTTTACAACTGATGTTGTCACAAAGCCGCTATACAAAGTTTGTAAACCTCTAATGAGCAAACCAAAGATGAACAGGGGCAAAACAAAACAATCTTTGATTTTTCTGTCCAGATCACATTATACTAAATTGCCCGATTTGTTCTTCAGCATTCATTTGGCAAGGAATTTTGCTGAGAAGAGTGATCAAAAACCTTAGCAAACTAGTGTCACAGACTAGTAGAAAGTTATTCAAAACACCTACAAGAAGTTATTTCTGAGGCCATGGGTATACCTATTTTGTCCGCTGATATTTTTGTTGAATTAATGATAGAAAAAGTTGCTTTTCCTCAGTATTTATCTGTATGTGTTTGTTCTGTTTTTATATTTAATTCTATAATTTTCATGTACTTATTTTCACATTCCTATAACTGGACTGCGGAGGTGATGTGAGTGTATGTAAAAGGAATGCTGCCATTTCCATCACTTACAGAAAAGGCTGCAGCCTTATCAAAAATGAAAAGTGCTCAGACAGCTCTATATAGCAGGGAAACGCTTTCATGTGACACATTATACAAGTATTATAAATCCTTGATTTCTTTATGGTGAAATCAGGGAAACCAAAGGTACACAAAGTGCAACAAAAATGGAATTAGAAATGGAAAAATGTCAGTAGTTATGTTTTTATATATAAACCAAATCTAATGTGATGAAATCTTTCTACAGGAAGTGACATCTTTATGTAAAGCATTGTTTTTCAGATAAAGTCAGATAAAGTAAATGTAAGCATAGCTATTGTGTCTGACCTTATTGTTCAGTTTCAGCTATATTTATTGCTTACAGGACTTTCTATTGATATTAATACATTACGCTTGTGAAATGAGAAATTAATTAAGAAGTATGTGTGGTGTAACATTAATTGAGAGCACATATTGCAGCCTGATCAAAACTCATTTTGTGCCTTCACACTGAAATAGTGTTAATTTGTTGGTAAATATTTTTTTAAGCATGTATATGAGGCCTGTGCCTCCAACTATTTGCTGCTGTTGTTAAACGACGTCTACCCAGCAATGTGCTTTTGAGCCGCAAGCACAAACTAACACTTGCTTTTAAAAGGAGTAGAAAATCTATGTAAAAGTAGCAGGCTGCTGCTACTACCATGTTCATGATGCTTAATCACTTAGTATCTGAAGAACTAATAGTACTCTTACAATTCACCCTTTTTATTAGAAAATTAAAAAAAATAGAATATATATATACAGTATTTCTACAGAGAGCCTAACTCCAATCTAGGAGCTTCAATCAGATCTCTAAGAACTGTGAACTGTGAAGCTGTTGCTGTAGAGCTATTTTTTTCCTGAAAATTATTTATTTCTCAGTGGTAAAATAAATTTGTTCTGGGAGAAAATACTTTACTAAGAATGAGTGCCCAGTGCAGTAATCTCGTAATAAATAAGATAGATGTCAAGTTTGCCCTGCTGCTCAGTCTTGGGGTCTAGTGGTTGAAGTCTTTTTTTACGGTTGTGTCAAATGGCTTTTCCTGTCCTTTCAGTCATTTCAAGTTGGGTATCAGCTTTCAACTAGCTTTCAGCTATTTTAAAGTGAATGCCTGTGATCTGAAGTGCCTGCTAGGTAACTGAGCAGAGAGAAATTGACTGATATGGGAAACCACATTTCATAAGGTCTGTAATTTTTTTCCCCATCCATCAGCACTCTGAAAAACTGCTTGTAGTCAAAGCTAAGCAAGTAAGGTCTAAAATTGCATTCTGCTCATTTTAATTCAATAAGCTATATTCACCAAGGGACTTATGGAGTAGTCTGGCATAAAATAAGCAAGAAAAGATATGTGTGAGAAAAAAAAGTAGAAAAGATAGTAGTGATAAAAATAGTATAGTCAATGAAAAATGTAGTCAGTAGACCTTAAACGTGACATGAAGATTATTCCAAATTCTCAAAGTTTCATCATTGATCTTTTCTAAGACAATAAATGTGTAGCATTCTGAAACTGGATTTCTCAGGTAAGCCCTTCTTTCACACAGAGATTAAGGTGGACGTTTACTTGGCTGACAGGTGAGAGGTAATCTGGGACCAGTTTCCCCATATGCCAACATCCACCATTTAGTTCCATTTAAGATAGACTTTCTTTTGGATTAGGAAATAATCACTTTTTTTTCAGTCAATATTTGCCCTTACTACCTGAAATATATGGGCACTTTAGATACAAATTGGGGCAAAATATACAAAATAACACTGAACAAAAGAAGTAACTGAAATATAATCTCAAAAACAGCAGAAAATAGGCCAGTCACAAACAATTGATTTTAAAAAAATAAAACTGAAGAAATGTAGAATGGAAAGAGATATTATTTTCTGTCATTACAAAACAGGATAAAAGGTGAGTTGGCAGATGCCCAAAATCACCATACAATGAGAAATAAGAAAATGAGAAAAAAATTTAGAGGCATCATCCAACCTGGTCTGGATAGTCAGCCTATCTAGCTAAGTTGGTTTTATATGGTGTTAGATGTTAGCCAGCTTTGTTCATTCATAACTCATTCATAATTAATGGCAAAAGACTGCACTACCATCACTACTTGTGAAATATTTTATTGATGCTCATTTTAAGCTCACTAGCCACCATTTCTAACTGATATATGCACTGTGCTGTGCTTCGGAAAAGTGTTTTAATGCTAACAGGTCAAGATCAGAGGTGAAGCAATGTGTGAAGTATCATTTACTACAATTCTAAATGCTTCCATATCGATTTTTTACATATATACCATTGTTTAATGTGTTTTAGATGTAATAAGGCATGAAAAATGTTTAATATGGGGGCCTTTTTGTCCTTTACTGCTGGATGTTTTGAAAATGTAATTGTACTTGTAAATTTAAAATTATTAAAATTTATATTTTACTATAATTTTATTGGTTCAAATATTTTAGGCAAAATAGGTTTTTAACTTATAATATTTTGTAAACCTCTATTACAGTGTCTCTTTTTAAATGATCCATCTCTAGTTTTGATATTGACTTTTATATTAGTAATTTTAATCTGGGGCTTTCCTTGTTATTTTAGAAACATATTCAGCTCAAATTCAAATAAAACTGTATTTCACTCAGCTCTGAACATAGATAAGTGGTTATCTTTTATTGTTTTATCAGCTCACAAACTTCTTATTTCACTCATAGCAGCTATTCCCCCAAGAGGAATTCATTTGGTTGTGTTTAGTGTCCAGTATATATAATCAATTGGGTACTAAGGCTACTTCAGTGTGCATTCTTTTTGCTACCACCATGGTTAATCTGAAACCCAGAGCAGGCTTAAACAACAACAGTCTTCAGTCTAACCAAATTACAATGTTTCTAGGTTTGCCTGACCCACTTAACACAGCTGTAAAAGCCATACTCTGCACAAACTGAAGGATAAGAGGAGATACGACATTGCCTGCATTATACTGAAAAACAGGCTTTTGGCCTTGGATCTGTAATTGGGTTTTATCCCACTATGTTCCTGGTTCAGCGGCTATTCTAGATGACCAGTCAGCATGTGGGCGTGGGGAGCGCTTGGCCCTGGCGCTCGCTCGGGAAAACATCAACAGCCTGATGGAGGGACCAGCCCGCGCCCGCGTGGAGGTGGACATCTTTGAGCTGCAGAGGGATTCACAGTATGAAACCACTGATACAAGTGAGTGCACACAAACACACACACACACACACACACACATACACACACACACATATATATATATATATATATATATATATATATATACAGTGCTGTACAAAAGCCTTGCAGAACAATTAGAAGACATAAAGTCACTAATAAACTATACAAATGCAATAATGTAATTACATATTCATGCAGAAAGTGACATTTACATTTGTTTTTTTATTTTGCATAGACATAGAACTTTAAGATTGCAGCAGACTTTTTGTCAAGAAGTAACAAACGTCAAAAAATATTATATGCACAACAAACACTTTTTTGTCATATTCAAATAACATATCTGCTACTATGAATTCAAATGTGGCAATTAAAAGTTTTTAATGAACAGTGAGTGAGAAAGCTACTGTCTGCAATATATAAAGTCTAAGTAAATAAGTAAATAAGGAAAAATTATTTAAAAAAAGTAAATACCAGGTAAAGATTGGTAAAAAAAAAAGTGCATATTTTCGATTATGGTTTAGTCTGTGTTTTTACTGTTTATGGCAGATGAGCTAGCTAGTTCACTAACTGCTAGGTTAGCTATTCTGCTGAACACAGCTGCACATTCCATTCACTACACTGCAACCAACCCTGCAGTTAGCTATATTTTTTGCAACAACTTGTGTCCGGTGCTTTGCATGCGTATAATTGTCTGGCTTTGTTACGTTTGTTTAGTCATTTTCCTTATGGTTGGTGAGTTATGGCTGGGGCAAGATAAATGTTGGGGGTTTTGGTGTCTATGGTAAAGTGGTGCACTGGGGTCATCAAACAGCAGTGAGCACACACACATGGAGGCTAGCCACACAGCTCAAGTGCCCAGGGAGCAGTTTGGGGATTTGGTGTCTTGCTCAAGGGCACTAAATTTGTAAGTGTAGTGGGAGGAAGAAGCACTGTTCATTCACTGCCCCACCCATATTCTATCCTACCTGTCCAGGGAATTAAAATAGAAACCTTTCGGTTGCAAACCTGCTTCACAGCTGTCCAAAGTTTTGTGTCACAGTGGCCATTATTATTTTTTTCAACATGTCAGTGATCCAACATAAAATCATACATAGGTCAAAACCGGATTACATAAATGGATAGTATTCTGACTGTTATGGAATACAGATCAAATTATAGCCAAAAACTGAAAAACTCACTAACATATTTTGTATAATTATGATAAAAATAAATAGGTATTTATGTCTGTATTTTGTGGTTTTTCATATATTTTGTGTGTTTCCCAACCCTGGTGCTGGAGACTCCCTGCTCTGCACATTTGAGTGCTTTCTCAATGCTCCTGATCCATCTAATCAGCTTATTAACAAGCTCTTGCTGAGTTAAAGTGGGAGTGTTAAAGCAGAGAAAAGCAATTAAATGTGCTGGGCAGTGGGTGTCCAGAATACTGGCTGGACAGCACTGCTATATATGGAGTTAAATTCTGAAATGAACTGCATGATTTTTTACTGGTGGTCTAAGACTTTCATACACAACCATGCATACACATAATTACACACAAACACCTGCTAAACAACCTGCCGATTAAATGTTTATGACACAGCAACATGCACAAGCAGTGGATACTGTGTGTAGGTATCTTGGCTAAATATAATAATTCTGCTGAGTTAATTGCCCTACACGCATAATGTACCCTGAAAGAATAGTAGGAGTAATGAGGTATGTGGGAGTCATGGCATGTGCTTTGTTGTTGCCACACATACTAATGCCTCCTCAAGACACAAACACACACAAGCAGTTAGAGCTTTGTAACTTCTGTGTGTAATAGTGAGCAGAAAAGCAGAAAATAACATATACATGCAGTGTTTTTTTCCCTTCCCAGAACAGGAGCTGCAATCTCTACTAGGACGAGCATAAATCTTCACTTTGCTTATTGATGTAATTAATTAAAAAGAGCTTCACATTGACTCCTAATTTGATATATCATCTAGGAACCGAACACAGACAGAGCTGGACTGCCTCCAAGATGTAGGCCTTTTTTTCTATCCAATCTCTCTCTCTCTCTCTCTCTCTTTCTCTTTCATTTTCTCTCTCTCTGTCTTGCACATATTTAACCTACATCTTTCTCTGTGTTTTCAGTGTGCCAGATTTTGCCAAAGGGTGTGGTTTCTGTCATAGGCCCAGCCTCTAGTCCGGCCTCCGGATCCACTGTTAGTCATATATGTGGGGAAAAGGAGGTGAGGGGTGGCTGTGTTTATATTTGCATGTGTGTGTTTACAAGCTTCAGTTTACACTATCACCAAGCCTTGCGTCAGCTCTGTCACTATAAATATCAAATTTCAAACCTTTCTTCCTGTCCCCTGCTTCTCTGTTTCATCCCTCCTTAGATCCCTCATATAAAGATCGGCCCCGAAGAGACCCCCCGGCTGCCATACTTACGCTTTGCCTCTGTGACGCTGTATCCCAGCAACGAGGACCTGAGCTTGGCAATTGGTGCCATCCTGCACTCTTTTAGCTACCCCACAGCCAGCCTCATCTGTGCTAAAGCTGAGTGTGAGTCTGCTGGGTATGGTCCAGCCATGCTGTCCTCTTTCTGCAATGATGCTGTTTATGATACTGTTCTCTTCTAGATCATTCTGCATTGTCTATTTTTTATTGTCCCTCTCATCCAATAGATTTTACAGTGGATAACTTTTCTGTGGGCACATTATACGCAATGACTGTGGTCTATTATAGCATAGCATTATAGTAAATACAGCATGGATAGGTATTAATTGTAGGCAAGCATGAAATTTAACTTTGATATTTAAAAATTGTATTATGTTTAAGCTTTTTTTTCCTTCTTGACCTTAATCTTTCTTAACATCTTTCTATGACTGTTCTTGTCTATAATTTCTGAATTCCGATGGTGATAAGTAATAATAATAATAACAACAATAATAATGATAATAATAATAATAATTATTATTATTATTATTATTATTATTATTATTATTGTTGTTGTTGTTATTATTATTGTTATTATAATGAACACACAGCACAGTAACTTCATTCAAAATAGATAAAAAATAATGGAGATGCTCTGATTCTAAATAATATAGGCTGTCCATAAAATTACATCTATCAGCCAATACATTAAAAACACTGACAGGTAAGGGAAATAACATTGATTATCTCATTCCAGTGGCCCCTGTCAAGGGATGGGATATATATTTGGCAGCAAGTTCTTACTAGTTCTTAGTTAGTTCTTAGTGCCTACCAAAAAACGTCCAAAGAAGAACAACTGGTGAATCATCATGGGCACCCAATATATTTGTTGTGTGTAAAAAGTGGAGGCAAGCCAGTCAGGTTTGATTTTACAGATATGTAATGTAGCACAAATTGCTGAAAAAATATTTCGGGCTATGAAAGAATGGTGTCAGAACACAATGCATCACAGCTTATTGCTTCTAGGGCTGCATAGCCCCAGGCCATCCTGTTGAAAGCACCTATAATGGGTATGTTAGCATCATAACTGGGATGACATGGAACTAGGATACACTTTGTAAAGAAGTCAAGCCAGCAGAGACAGCATGATACTCTGAGCAATGTTCTACTGGGAAACCTTGGGTCCTGACATTCATGAAAATTTTACTTTAACACATACAACCAACCCTCTGTGGGTTGTGCTGGACAATGTGCTCATCTATGGAGACTCCACTTCGCAACTCATTAATGTCTTTGTTTCACATACCACCGCACACCATCAGAGGTCTTGTCCATGCTTTAATGGGTCAGAGCTGTTTTGCTGGAACAACAGGGACCTACATAATATTATGCACTTGGTTTTACTGTTATTGCTAATTGGTTTTCATTTTGGCAGCATTTATTATGTACTTGAAATTAAATAGTTTTAAGGTCAGATGACAAGCCGAAACAACAACATATTTTAGTTTGATGATTTATATCTGTTGACTCATAATTACATAATTCTATTCTTTCCAATGGTATCATAGATCAAATGTGAGAAGTCAGAATAGTGGTTAATTAAGCTAGTAATTAACACATTAGAATATTCGCTAGCGTTAGTAAACTGTTAAAAATGTTAACTAATAAAATATCAAATGCAAATTTCTGGAAATGTGGTTTGTAGTTTGGTTTGTTTATAGAGGGAAAGCAACAGTTTACTGACCATTTGGAGATAGATTTTTCTTTTTAAAGGTTCAAAGAAAATGTGCTTCCATGGAACACTAAGTCAGGCATATGTTGTAGTGAAACTGACTGTTTGTCATTGCGAACATACTCAAGCACCACAATGAAATGTGTTTTTGTTAACATTATTGCTGACATTACCAATAAATCTCAAATAATTCTTACCTAAATTGAGAAACACTAGATTAGAATGTCATGGGCTTCTGTGACTACAAAAATGTTTATTAGTGTGCCCCATCAAAGCTAATCCTATGTTGAGACCTTAATTACACTTTAAATGTTGGCAGGTACATAGAGAATTAAAGGTGCTCAAAATTAGATCCCTGTAGAACATAATAATAATATATAATGTCACATTTAGAAGTGGTCGTTAAGATGAACAAAATACTGTCACGGGATTAGACATTTGTTAGTTTATGTTCACAAGTAGTCTATGCAGAACTGACAACAATAGAAACATCAAATCAATGATTTTAGCAATGCTCAGTCTGAGGCAATTTATTGTTTTTTTTCTGCTTTTACTGGATTTGGAAACATGTCTGTTTTTGTGTTACACTGAAACTTGACCATGAAAAAATGGTTCTTGTAAGAACAAAGAGGCAAGTAGGTTTTTATTGCAAAAATATGTTTTAAAATGGAATATAATTTATTTGACTCAAAATATTAGTAACAATTGAGGGCTTATGGTGGGTAATGCTTTCTGATTGACTGCATAAAAAGAATACCAGAATATATATTTTGAATACTTTGCAAAAGCATTCAACAGAAAACATTTTAAAGAACACTTGGTCACTGTTTTAAGTGTCCTTGTGCCCCTTTTATTTCCATGATGTGAGTTCTTCATTTCCTCTGCAGTAAGCATGTTTAAGCAAGATTTTAGTTTGAAGTTAAAGTCATTAACCTTGTTGTGTGTTATTGATGTTACATTGGAAAGAGCCCCATCATGTAAGGCATTAGTGAACACAGCAGTGGGTGATGCATTAAAGTAGCATGACTCTGTGAAATTAGCCATGTAGTTCCTGTCAGTACATGAGTTGCTGTCATCCTTTTTGTGAGCACACTTTTATTGCTTACTGATGAGATTGCTTTTCCCTGCATTGCTCACGCCCAGCCCAAGGTCGGGTGCGTGTGATGGTAATGTTCTAAGCGCTACTGTTTACTGCTTCATAGGCATCTGTCTCTATTGATCCCACTGTTTTCCACTCAATTAATCAGGACTCTCTTTGTGAATGTGTGTGTTTAAGCCTGTGTTTGAAACCATTTGTGTGGTTGTTTGTGTGACTACATTGACTACATCTATATGCTCACTGATGTTCCTGTTTTATTTGGTACACTGTTGTTTGGGGGTATGAGTCCATATACCTCTGTATGTATGAATATGCATTTGTTTGTTCATATTTTTTGTTTGTTCTCACATGTGTGTATATGAAAGAGACTGGGCATTCCATTTAAAAGGTCTCCTGTTGTAGTTGTGCATTCATGGTGCTGCTTTGTTGACTGCAGTCCAAATTCAATAAAGTCACCATATGGATTTTGTGGTGGCTAAGCCCACAAATTTATGCACATACAGAATCACCTTTATTGGCACTCAAAGTCACTTCACTTCAGTAGTCACAGACTTTCATTTACAAGAGTATGGCAGAGATCAACTTATGGTTTATAGTAATTGACCATATATGCAGGTTTATAAAGGTTCTGTATGGTCTAAAAGCAAGGCTACAGACTATTCAGTTGTCATGTGGATGATAAAAATAGTTTACAGGACTGTACTAGGGCATGGTACACTATTTAATCTGTTTTGAGATGACTGACCTGTGTGTTAACACATAATTTCTGCATAATATAGCTGTAAAATCATGAACATGTTAGCCTTTCATACTTGCCCTAAATATAGCAGTGTGTAATGCAGAAATAAGTTTTAAATTACTTCATAAGTAGGATGTGCTAATTGAATTTCCATTGCTAGCAAAATGCTAATTTCTGTTGTCAACAAAATTCCCAATGTTGTGTTAGTGTCAAGCAGGCAACTCTATTTATTTGCACGCACAATGTTCTAGCTCAAACACAGACAGTATGTTGGAGTTTTATGGCCCTTCCATCAGTAACGATTTTTAGCAAGGATGTTACATGTCTTCAAACCATTTAACCCTTTCATACTTTAGGGTCACAAAAAGGTATTCAAAAAACATTAAATTATTTAGAAAGTCTAAACATTTTGCATATATTGTGTTAAATAATGAACTGAATAGGATTCAAAAGAAGGTTATAAAGAGATAAAAAAAAAAACATTTTGCTGTGAATATTTTTCTGTTTTGTCTCCTATTAAATATGTGTGGCACATCACGAAGAGGAGAATCTGACAACAGAGACCAAGACTGTTTGAGCAGCAGAAGTCTTGTATCAAGAACGAATGGGCCATAATCCCATTTACACAACTGTAGCAGTTAATATTTTTACATAGCTGCCACATTATTAAAAAGGAAAAGGTGATGTAACCTAGATATTAACAAGCTTCTGTCTTTCTGAGTGTGTTGCCGGCATCAAATTCTAAATTGTTTTATGACACAAAAATACACAAGTTCAGTGTAAACATTGAAAACTATTTGTGGAGCTTACTCAGTTAAATAAAGATCCTAAAATTGCTTGTTTCTACAACCAATCACATTGTTTCACTGTTCACTACAGTCAATGGCACAAGTGTTTGAATTTCTTAGTTACCTTCTTAAACATGCCTAGCTTCTGCTGTGTTGCTATGTGTTTTCAATATGCTTTCTGCTCATGCATGCTGTGCTGTTGTGAGATCCAGGTTTCACACATAACCTGATATAATATTTATTAATGGTATTGTGAATGCTTATAGATTCAGTGCAATCTGACAGTTTGGTGAAAATGGACAGCACATACTAAGATCTATGCATAGATTTCCTCATAAATTGAATGTGTAATCTTCTTAAAAGCTTAAAAAGCTTAACAGTTATAAAGCTACTAAGAAACTCTATGTTAAGGTTGTTTTACTCATTTCCACCCTCACTGGTGTTGTGTTTCCATATTTGTTTCATTTTTTGGGTCATACACAACCCTAGACCCTGCACTGTAATCACTGTTATCTTTTTTTTCTTCTAAATACAATGATTTCAGGTTAGATTTTAGGGAAGTATGTGTGTTGTCTAGCCATGTAATTAATAAAAAAACAAATTTTATTATTTACATTTTGCATTCATTGATTACCTGTTGCTGCCCTATATTTTATAGCATTACTATTTTTATTCATGTATTTATTTGCATTAGCCTTTAAGTACATGGTATTTAAATGTTTGATGTTCTTTTAAAATGTTATAAAAATGCAGCATTACATCTCTGAACTAATATCAAAAACTACAAAACATTTTCTATAATACTGTTGCAAAAATGGATTATCATTTAATAAAGAGGTTCCCTGAAAGGTCACAGGAAAATATACTGTCTATAATCATTAGAATAAATGTGCCTACATTGTTAAATATGCACTGAAATGGCACAACTGTACTGTACTGGCTTCACTGATCCTGGTTTGCTCCTCCCCTCAGGCTTGCTTAGATTGGAGGAGCTGGTACGTCGTTTCCTCATCTCCCGGGACACACTGTCAGTGAGAATGCTTGATGACAGCATGGATCCTACCCCCTTATTAAAGGAAATACGTGATGACAAAGTAGCAACAATAATCATAGATGCCAACGCTTCAGTATCTATACTCATACTAAAGAAGGTACATAAACATGCGTGCTGACTCATCTGTTACATGGAGACATCCATCATTTTGCTTATGCGTAAGATGCTGAACACACATATACATTAGTTATGTGGAGGCATATTCAATATACTAACCATACACCTCAGCATCTTCATTGCTGATGCGTGCAATGTTTCTGTCTAGTTTCTCTTTGATTTGTCTATTAATTTTAACCAATTTAGAGATTCAGTTATTTAGAATCTTGTCTTTCATTATTCATTTGTCTGAATGGCATCTTAATAACTATAAGTGGAATGTCTTTATCACACATAAAAATGGCAAGAACTTGAGAAATGCCTGAAGTAGTAGGCATAGGCATTTTCTACAAACTATTACTATTACCTATAAAGCCAAGGAAATGTTCAAGGAAAACATTTGTAGAAAAATGAAAAATAGTAGTTACAATAATATTTGATGTATTCCATGTAATAATTTATAAATATATATATATACATATATATTTTCATATACAATGGAGGAAATAATTATTTGACCCCTCGCAGATTTTGTAAGTTTATCCAATGACAAAGAAATGAAAAGTCTCAAAACAAGTCAAGTCAAGTCAAGTAGGCTTTTAGTGTCATTTCAACCATATACAGTTCACACAGTACACAGTGAAACGAAACAACGTTCCTCCAGGACCATGGTGCTACAT
>JBBPDA010000138.1:629006-650935 GCA_037974385.1 Arnoldichthys spilopterus
TCAATTTTCCTTTTGATGTGCTATCTGTCACTGTTAAAATAAACCTACCATTAAAATTATACTGTTCTGAGACTTTTAATTTCTTTGTCATTGGACAAACTTACAAAATCAGCGAGGGGTCAAATAATTATGTCCTCCACTGTATATTTAGTCTATATAGTATATAGTCTTATGTTGTATTTATCTTTATTTATCTTGTATATGTAAATATATATGCATTACCCTTCAGAAATGTTTAATCATTTTTAATTTTTTAAATAATTAGAAAATATAAAAAACTGTCCCCCCTCTCTCTCTTAGGCCTCAGAGCTAGGCATGACATCAGCCTTTTACAAGTACATCCTGACCACAATGGTAAGACACACTGTTTGCTTTCCCCCTTCAACCAATGACACCCCACCCTTCTTCACTACCCACAATTCACCAGTTGAGAGCAAGTGCAGGGCTGGCCATTGTCCAATCAGTTCATCAGAAATGTATGATGGGTCTGTGCCGTTTATCATCATCATGGCCGTAGCAAGATATGCCCTTGTTTGAGGCGACTTCCTACTGCTTAAATTCATAGCTCATATTTTTAGGTCATATATTCTTCAATGGGGAGCTGAGTGGTTTTACACAAGCACCATGAGGCGAATTGTATAACGATGGCGAGGCTGTTAGCAGCAACACTTGGCCCTTGGAGGATTTCTGTCAGCAGTAGAAGTTGCCCTTTGCTGATTTGTGACCAGTTTTTTGTTATTTCTTATATAATGGATGACATTTAAGACTAGAGCTTGGAAGCTGGTCCAAGTTCAGTGCTAAGGGGTCACTTCTGCCAAGCTGAAAAGGGCCTGAATGTTTAAGAATACTAACTTTGGCTGCATAGCAGAGGGCATGGCTTGGTGAAGGTGGCCATGTGAGAAGTTATTCAAAGCTAAAATACAAATTCTTCCTAGCTGGGAAGTGGTGGTAATGGAACTGGGTAAGGAGAAAATTTTTTTAAAACTGATCAGTTCTGCTGTCATGTAAAATGTAATAACTGAGTATGTGAAGTTGTTAAAAAAAAGGGGTTTTATGTTCTATGGTGTTCTGTAAAAATAGCAAAATATTCCACTTATGGCTGGAATATGTTTATCCAGACTATGGCCTCATTTCCACTTGAAATATTGTCATAACCCTGGCTACTACTGAAATGCTAATGTGCATGAAATGTAGTCCTTGCATTTAATGAACTGTAGCAAATAAACGTCTCTTTCTCTTTTCATCCACCTCTTCTGCTACTCTCTGGCACTATAAGGACTTCCCTCTACTGAGACTCGATGATGTGGTAGATGACCAATCCAATATCGTAGGATTCTCTATGTTAAACAGTACTCATCCTTTCTACCTGGAATTCATCAGGAGCCTCAATCTGTCTTGGAGAGAAGGATGTGACCTCAGCCCATACCCTGGTCCAGCTGTGAGCCTCACGCATGTGTGCACACGCACAAACAAGGGCAGACATTGCAGTACACTAGGGACATGCAATGAACATAAGTGCCCCATTCAGTGGCAGCACCTTCGTGGAATATAGAAACTATTGTTTTCTGTTTGCATGTTAAGTAGGTTATCATGCTTTGAAGCTAAGGTTCATTACACATTTGCACAGGTCCAAAAATACTGTCAAAGGGTTTGATTTCTCAGTTAGCAATCCCCATACTCTAAAGGGTTTACTGGAATGATATCATACAATAAACCCCTTTTTTCCACAAGGGGTTCTTCTCTGGCACCATTGCAAAGAACCCTTTAAGGCGCCTTCATTTGCTTAATTTGTAAGACTGCATGCATGATTTATGGAGATACTATTATGTAGGAGGCATTTTGCCCAAAATCAAGGTACAGACTGTCTTAATGCTCGAGAAACCACAATAGATGTGGTTTTGTTATGTCAGCTGGGTTGATACATTTGAAAATTTGACAGTCTGGAGGAGAGTGGGTACTGCAGACTCTTACAGGCGTGGAGAGTTATTTTCAGTTATTCACTAATGCTTTCTCTCTCTCGCTCTCTCTCTCACTTGCTCGCTCTCTGCTGATTCTCCACCCTAGCTAATGTCTTCTCCTCTCAATCAATCCTTCTTTCTGCAAGTGCCTCTGTCTATGCTTCTGTTTGGCAATTTGAGCTTATAGAATTAGACTGAGGAGGGCACTTTCTGCCCATTGTATGGTGCCATTAATGAAATGGCATACATGAAAATGGCTGCCATGTTAAGGATTAAGGGGGTGGTAAGAGTTAATCAATGATCCTTGAAATATTTATTTACAGACCTCTACCTGGAATATTTCCATGGTGACAAACCTCCTACCATCTACTGTGCCAGTGTAAATTGGTCATTGCTTGTGAAAACAATATTCATAGTCATAAAATTGCATATGTACCATCTTTAGCTAGATCCACAATATTACATTTTACCTCAGTTATGCAATGTGGCCCAGATTTGCCATAAAATCAACGATTCCATGATATGTTGAAAAGTGCATATTCATTTTCAGTTCTTTACACCTATTAACCTATATACGCTTTGTCCAGCTTTTGATTGAAAACTGTGGAGCTTAGTTTTTTTTTTTACAACATTTTGAGTACATTATAAATATAATTTGCTTATTTAGTATAATTATATAATGTAAATGAATGTTCTCCCCCTGCAGCTCATTGTGACTAATTCCCCTGCTAGATATTTCTCCCCTTATCACATGATGCTACCAAGCCAGGAGTGTGAAATCCAACACATGCTTCCTCTGAGACATGTGAAGAACCACAGCATCCATAGCACTGCTAACGAAAGCTGTCATTGGACAGCTCAACATGCTTGGAGGGTTAACTGCCAGTAATGTTACATTAGCTTACAGACATCCATGTTGGCATGCATTGCTCTGAGTAATGGGGGAGAGGGAGGGCCATTTTGCCCACATACTGTAGAGGGTGAGGTTAATTCTCCTGGACTCCTAATTAAAGTCTTCTGGACTTCTTGCTATGATTGAAATCCATGATCTCCTTGTAATAGGGACAAGGCTTAGGCAGTTGCACCACTCAGGAGCTGCCACTGTCATTTCTATGCCTGGCTTCTATGCTACAACAACATTGTGCAGTTCAGTAGCTGTGTACAGTTCAGTAGTATTTTACAACATTTCTGTTTTGGAAACTCAAATTTATGTAGTGAATCTAAGTTACGAGTGCTAATCTTTTAAGGATAAATTATTTTAAAAAAATGTTTAATAATCTTTTAAGCTATGCAAAGCAGTTGTAAAGCAGCAAATTTGAGTGAAGCATTTTATTTACCTGACTTAAATTTGATGTCTCAGAAATGTTCATTTTCCTTCTGCTGTTCTCTCTTTCTTTTCCTTGTTCTATACTTTTTCTCTTCCAGCTGTCGTCGGCCCTTATGTTTGATGCAGTACATGTGGTGGTTGGGGCAGTGCGGGAACTGAATCGGAGTCAGGAGATTGGAGTGAAGCCTCTGAGCTGCACTTCCTCGCTAATCTGGCAACATGGCACCAGCCTCATGAACTACTTGCGCATGGTGTGTGTCACCATGGCTACCCGTGCGGTGGCCATTTTGTTGCAGATGAGTTATTACCACTGGCTGTTGTGTCTGTTTATGTTGTGTTGGCTGCTGCTTTTGTTTATATCGACATCAGTGTTGTTTCTGCCAAACCGGGATTAGGGAACTAACTGTTTTGTCTTTGTTGTCAAATTTGTCCCTCACTGGTTGTACAAATCCATTTCCAGAAAAGTAGGGATTTTTCCTAAAATGCAATAAAAACAAGAATGCAAGATTTGTTAATTCTCTTGAACTTTACCTGATAAGTTCAGAGAAAAGATTTCCAGAATTTTCACTGATCAACTTAAATGTAATATGTAAATATAAACAATTGTAAAATTTAACACCTGCAGCACACTCAAAAAAGTTGGGATGGAGCAAAATAAGAGTGAAAAGTTTATAGAATATTCAAGTTATGCTGTTTTGAAACATTCCACAATAAACCAGTGAGGTTAAAACAGGCAAAGGAATTATGAGAAGTTGCTAAAGGAGCATCCACCAAAGACTCTGCAAACAAAGATGAGTCATCTCTCACCACTTTGTGCCAAGAATTGTGAGAGAGTTGTAAGTCAGTTTAAAAAGAACATTTCTCAACACAAAATTAGAAAGAATTGAGGTCTTTCATCATACATAATACATAGTACATAATACTGCAAAAAGATTCAGTCCCTGTAGGAGAAGGCCAGAACCCTTTGAGCCCTCAAAAAGCACTGCATAAGAAACTGTCATGCTACTGTGATAAATATTGCCGCATTGGCTCAGGAGGACACAGTCCACCACTGCATCAAGAAATGCAACCTGAAACTTTATTATGCAAAGAAAAAGCCAAACGTCAATTCTAAACAGAAACACAACTGAGTTCTCTGGACCTGAGCTAATCTCAAATGGACCAAAATGCAGTGGAAACATGTGCTGTGGTCAGATGAGCCCACCTTTCAGCTTGTTTTCTTTAAAAAAGGACTTTGATGAAATGGATCATCCAGACTGGTTTCAGGAAAAGGGGCAACATTTGTCATGGAACAGTGGCAATTGATGCCCACGGCATGGGTGTCAGGATCCCATTGACACATGGGCATATTTTGAGATTTTAAAGAGACATATTCTGCCATCAAGGTGGCATCTTTTCCCAAAATATTAATGGTTATTTCAGGAAGACAATGCCAGGCCTCATTCTGCATGCACTACAACAGAGTGGCTTGATAGACAGTGTGTGTACTTGACTGACCAGCAGATCTGTCTCCTATTAAAAATGTATGGAGCTTCCTGATAAGGTGAATCAGACAACTGCCGCTATGGACAGTTGAGTAACTAAAGTTATTTATTAAGGTAATATGGACAAAAATTAGAGTAACATCAGTTCCCACATTATTAAACAGTGTGCTTAAATAGAAAGGAAGTGTTATACAGTGTTAAAAATGCCTCTGTCACACATTTTTTTGTGTGTTGCAGATGTCAAATTCTAAATTTGTTTATATTTACAAAATACCTTGAAGTTGATCAGTGAAAAACATTGAAAATCATTTCTTTGCATTTTATGAAAAAATTGAAATTTTTTGGAAATGGGGCTTGTTTGTATTTTGTTTCCCTTCTGTTGTATTTTTTTTTACAGTTTATGTGTGAGAATCAAGCAGAAATTACCTTAATTAAAAAATATAGATAAATGTAGACAATTTGTTTTATCGCTTTTAACATGTTAGTTGATAGTATAATAAGTTGATATTCCACTCTGTGCTCCAGGTTTGTTAGTACTCTTTATCATTTTTAGAACTATTTAAACCATTGGTGTTGATGTTACATTTACTTATTTAATGCACTTGTTCTCCTACTTCAGTACTGGACTGTGTTACAGTCATCCCTTTTTTCCCTGGGTGCCAGACAGTGCTAGACTTGTTTAGTCTAGTCCTTCTACCAGTTATTTTTGCTTGTTTATTTGAGTCTGCCACTCTCTGTCTCTTCCCATCTGTTTTGCAGTTTGTTCCTTTCTGTCTTTTCACATCACTCCATCACTCCAGCACTCCTCTTGGCAGCATCTCCACACCTCCTCTCCTCCGTCATTCTCTTTTTGTCACTGTCGCTCTGCCTGGCGCTTCGCCTCCATTTGTTTGTGTGTAACTCCTCCCGAAACACTCTCTCATCCCTTTTCTCTCTCACTTGTTCCGCTCTCACCCTAATTTCCTTTGAGCCTCACATCTACACTCTGTCACCCATTTACCATGCTACAGTGACCCACCAGGCAAAGCGTGGGCTGTGGTTCCTCAGTTTCTGCCTGTGTTTTAATCTCACTTTCCCAAGTTTGTAATCTAGTCTCACTAATAAAGCACACACTCACTATTTGTGTCTTTCCTGCCCACATCATATGATCACTGTGAATGCATTTCATTATAGAGACATGTACATAGATGTCTTAGTTTACCTGTTTTTAGTGCTGTTAAAAATTTATATATAAAGTATGGAAAGGTGGGAAAATTATATGAGCATTACTCTAAGTTGTTTTTTAAGGCTATAGAATATGATAAAGTTTTGATTTTTCAAGAACATCTTCCCTAAATGGGAGAGCTTATTCCCAAGTCTCACTACAACACTACAACAGCTTCTTTTTGGTCGTATCTGCTTTTTTGTGTGTCTTATCTAAAGTTAATGGATTATTTGTTACTTGATTGCTTCTGGCTCGTGCGGTACCCCATTATTATTAATAAAAACTAGCTCCTCAGGAACCAAACTCTAAAGCATGCCCTTGGCATTCATTAAAAAAAAACCCCAACAAATCTCATTTGACAGGTTGTCTTTTTGTATGACTTTACACAAATTAACACATGTATAGCTAATGGGAAAGAAAAATGTCTAAAATTTAAACTTTTTTTTTTTTGAAGCAAAGCTATCATCAATTGTGAGATCACCTGAGCATGCTGGGACAGTAAAGTCTAAGTAGTTATTTATTATTTTTATGGTAGTGTGGATATGAGGCAAAAGTACTATGGGCTATTTCTGTGCACACCTGCACTTAAGCCAATATGGTACAAATGGTCACAAATATCTTGCACCATTTAACCACTGACATCACATCAACATCTTCTTGAATATGTTTTAATTTTCAAAATGTTGTCGCTTTCAGTAAGATGCTTTTTCATACCAAAGGTTTACCCCTTGACAACCAAGGTGAACCAGGTGTCTGATTGGATGTTTCTGGACCCTTCTGTTGCCATTGTCACAGGCATTTCATCAGTAAAGTCATGTCAACCTTTTACAGAGACTATTAAGCATAGATATGGCGGTTCATTCAGTGTTTCTCATAGATTCATAGAATCTTTCTCTTTTTTAAGATGATACTGAATCATTGAGTATCAGTGATATCAATATTCAATGTATGTGTCATTTTGATAAATACTAAGCTTTAAAGTTAAGCTTTAAAAATGAAAAAAACATTTTTTTAAATTGTGGCATTTTACTTGTGTTGACTTGAAAGTAACATGCACAAATATTCTACTACGGTGGTTCTCAAACTGATCCCCCAGACAATACATATTGTTGTTCCAACAATTAGCAACACATAGGGATAGAGTAAAAATATGGACTGCCTTCTCCAGGTGTCCAAGTGTGATGGGATAAATGCAGAGGTCACATTTTCTTGTGGTGGTTAAGGGTGTTCACAATGACAAATAGTCACTTCAATTCTAGCATAATACTTTAATTGACTTTACTGTTCTTAAGAAAATTATAGGCTATTACAGGCAATTGTGCGATATTTCAGATTGTATTTGTTATACAGTAAGGTGAGATTTGGATATTTCATCCAGCATTTTCTACTCAAACCAACAAAGGATTCTTAATTATATGAAGTCAGTGCGATTTCTAATTCATATCAATACAGTAGACATTTATCTCATATATGTTCATAAACGTTTTTTTCCTGGTATGTGCAGGCTCACAACTGTGTTTGATTCTGTGTTTGTGAATGTAAATCATGCCTTCAGTCTGTCCTTTTAGTATGAGGGTTGTGGAAGATTTTACACAAGATTGTCAAAGCCCCAAAAACTCTTTAATTAAGTCCATCTGTCTTGTCACCATGGAGGTGTGATATACCTGTGAAAATGCCTGTCACTGGAAAGTTAAGCAAGAAATGGGACTGTGTTGACTGTATAGCTAGTAGAAAGGAGAAATTTCAAATCTGGTCTTCTTTTGGTGCTTCCAAACATTTCAGACCTTTATTTCATACTGCCTTTTAATCCATGAGATGTTTTTTTGATGCTGTTGTTGTGTGTATTTTAAATGGAAAGAATGTGACCAGTCAAAGTTGAATATTTATTTGTTTTTTATTTTATGTTATTAAGCATATTGCTCATACAAGTTAAAGGAAAAACCAGCATAAATTCTTAGTAAGGTGTGGGGCCATTGCAAGCTGCCAGAATAGTGTTCCTTGGCTGCTTTCTCAATAACCAGAACTCAACCCAATTAAACATCTATGGGAGCTTTTGGACCAGTGTGTTATATAGCACTCTCCACCACCATCAGTATCGCATCACTCTGAGGGGGGGAATATCTTATAGAAGATTGGTCTTCAAAGTTCCGGAGACATGTATAGTGCATTCCAATGCATATTAAAGCTGTTCTGATGACTTATTATTGCCCATACCCCCATCTTAGACAATATTTCCTTTAATTTGTCAGCTACCTGTCTTACCCTTCAGTTGCCTTTTATTGTTACTCTAATTAAACAAATGAAACAGAAGCCTTATCAATTACTTAACTACTACTGCTGCACATCAAACAATAAAGCCAACATTGTTCTTCTCATATGTAGTGATAGAAAACACAGTAGCATACAGAAAACTCAAATTTTACTTTAATATTTTTTAATAAAGTGAGTGATTATTTTGTCATTGTAAACCCACCACAGCACACCACACCACCAGGAAATGTGACCTATGCATTTAGCCTGTCTGTGTAGGAGCAGTGGGCAGCTGACATGGGGACATGGACTTCAGGTCACAGGAGCAACTCCCTAACAGTTACACCACCACTGCACTGCAAGTCTTTAAATGTACCCACAGAGACAGTGGGTAATATACTGTTAATTTGGTCTTTGCTCACATTTGATTCTTTCTGTTTTCATGTTGTGGACTACAAAGTTTCCTACACTGCAAACAAAAATAATGTTTGTGATTTTTTGGTAAATTTTCTTCACAGCAGTGATTTCTTGTCCTCGTCCACTGCGGTTTTCAGATTGCTGCTGGTCTGGTCTTGCGTTGTTTTGAAATTTCACTCTTTGTAATATCTCAAATGTTCAAAGTTGTTTATTTTGCTTAGCATTTTTTTTGTATTTTTGAATAATTTCCTCTCATTATCTAAGCCAAACATTCATTAGTTACTGTTCTTATGGTTATCATAAATAAATGGACTTAAAATGCCTTTATTGCAAAACAATTAGCCACAAATACTCATAAAAGGAAAGCTGCCTCATATATTTTGATTTATCAATCTTGCAAGGTGATGCAGTTGCTAATCACGTTCTCCTCCCACCTCCACTCCTCCATGCAAAAAAAAGTAAATTTCTGTCCAATGCATTTGATGTGTACTTCATCATTGTTCATTACTTTTGCTCTGATGCTACACTTCCAATTTTTAAGGTGGAATATGATGGCTTGACGGGACGAGTGGAGTTTAACAGCAAAGGTCAGAGGACAAACTACACCCTCCGCATTCTGGAGAAATTCAAAGGAGGGCACAAAGAGGTAACACCCACACACACCTTCTAAAGCTATAGGACATCATATAAAGGTCAAAAGATCAGAAGTTTTCAAGTGGATGAAGAAAAAGTTAAAAAGCAGCAGCTAGAATAATTAAAACTTCCAGTCCTCCAAATGCTTGTGGAATTCATTCACTCTGGTTCTTCCCTTCTTCATGCACCAGATGAAAAAACATTTTAAATGAGGCTTTAAATATTTGCAATATGTGATTCATTTGATCTAAATTTAGATTGTTTACTGTATTTCCATTTGTTTGGACAGTGAAGTTGCTTTGTTGTAATAATTCTACACAAGCACCACAGAATGTTGATCTTCCACCTCTTTGTAGATTGGCATTTGGTACTCCAACAATACATTGGCAATGAACTCCACATCCTTGGACATCAACTCTTCACATACTTTGGCTAACAAGACCCTAATTGTGACCACCATATTGGTAAGGGATTTTCAAAACAGCCACTTTATTAATATCTTGGCAACAGCATTTGCACTTTAATACAGATACAGTATGATAACTTGAAATGCTTTGTTGTTTTTGTTTTACTGTATTGCCAATTGATTAGGCACACATTTTGGTACACTATTTGCTATTATATCAGGTACACCTGCTATATAGCTGCATTTTTTGGTTTGCAATTACGGACTGTAGCACAACTGCTGCTGCATATTGCTGGCAGGGACAGAGCAGTGTTAAAACTGATGAAATGAAAGAAAAAAATAGAAACTAGCAGTTGAAAAAGCACATGTTAATTGTAATTAAAATAAATGATTTTGAAATCACTGAAAACTATTAAAAAATTAAATGAAAACTATAATGTCTGATGTAAAACAAAAAAAAATTAAACATAAACGTGGTGAGAAAAAATTAAACTCCAACTAGTGTTGCCGTGAGAGTAGAGTATACAGAACATCAGCTGATTTTGGTTAACATGGAATGTTAGCAATACTGTGTGAATGTATTTTCTGTATCTTTTATTCATTAAGTAATTGCCAGTATATACAGTGTAAGAATTGTCTTTTGAAGTTGTATTATTTCATATTAAATTAAAATGCAGTTTTTAACCATTCATTTTATCCTTGTCAAATACTAACAATTATGTTGATCATAATACGAAAAACTTCAACTGAAACTGACTATAAATAAAAACTAGACTGAACATTTCCACTTTTTGATTGTAAAATGAAAACAAAAGTCAATAAATCAAGAAGTCAATCTAAATCTCTCTTTTAGACAGTCTGAGATCAAAATTTGGGTTAAACATGCACAGTCAAGATTAAGGCCTATTAATACCCAGTTTAAGTTTTGAAAAAATAAGGGTTTTTTATTATTATTATTCTCTGGAAACTCAAGAAGACAGAAAAGAAAGGAAAAACATATTCTTCAGCTAACACAATTGCCACTGCAGTTTAGTCCGCAACTAAGCTTAATCCATGTGGATCAGTTTAAACACAAATTACTTTTTTATTCTATTTGAAAATGTTACAGATGTTCAATATTGTTCAAAAATACATACAGTGAATAAAGCCTTACTTACAACATCTTACAAGCAGCAAGGCTAAGACAGCAGTACACATGATAGTTACATTTTACATTACATTTTACATACACCTATGAACAATTACGTTTTAGTTTAAAATGCACTGATATGAATGTACTGTTAGGTACAAGGAGGACAAAGTATATATACCTGGTAATTGCAGTGTATACTGATGTGGGTCACTGCTGATAGATTTAACCATGAATAAAGATGTTCACTATTAAGTACTGTAGGTCATCACTTTTTTAGGACTTCATGTGTTCAGAAGACTAATTATATTCTTATCTTTTGTAATGCCTAAATCCTACTGAAAATATGAATTCCCAAATGAACTTGAATGTTTTTATTGGATTTGCATAAGATCTTTCTCCCACTGAATCTACAGTGGAGACATAAAGCAGTAACAATTAGGCAGTTCTTCAAATGCCCATCATTATCCTCTAAGTCCATCCCGACATACTGTGCAATGTGAATTTCCATCTTAAAAGTGACTTTCTTTCAGTTGAGATAAAGCAATCAATGCTCAATGACAATGTCACTCTCTTTTTATGGCCTAGTGATGACCCAAATGGCTGTTGGATTCAAGTTTATGATGCAAAGACATATGGATTATCCTGGATAATTGCTGTAACATGGCTATTATGCTGTTTTATAGGAGAATCCGTATGTCATGCGAAAAGAGAACTACCAGGACTTTGTGGGGAATGATCAGTACGAGGGATTCTGTGTAGATATGTTGCGGGAACTGTCTGACATTTTGAAGTTCTCCTTCAAGATTAAGTTAGTGGATGATGGGTTGTATGGAGCACCAGAGCCAAATGGATCCTGGACAGGCATGGTGGGGGAGCTCATAAATAGGGTAAGAATTTTACACACCCACACAGACTGACAAACACATACACACAGACATATGAAGCATATATCATGACATATGAAGGTCAGTACCTGACCTCACTGATACTCTTGTGGTTGAATGCAAATCCTCACAACAATGTCTCAGTATCTAGTGTGCAGTCTACTGGATCAGAAACTCTCTATTAAAGCACTTAAATTCAGAAAGTGTAGAAAAATATTGAACTGGAAGAAGCAGTTCTGTCACTGCAAAAATGGCAACTAGCTGATAACCACAGCATACATGCATCGTACCAATGTAGTTTTAAGCATCCACGACTTGACTTTTGTTCTACTTGTGTCACATGCAAATAAAATCCACAGAAGTGCTTTGCTGAATCGCATAACCTAAAATTTAACAAGAAAAGACATGGCATAAAAACCGAGTGACTCCACAGCCAGTCTAGTCTAGTCTCGACTGTGTTCCCTAGTTAATAAAAAAACTTAACTGAATGCACAAGCAAGTGCTCTCTTAAAGTAACAGTTACTACACACACAGGATTACACAGCCCTTTCTAGACCTTAAATTCACTCAGAATAATTTTAATATGACAGAGGCACTTACCACTATGTTACATCAACTTTGCTTGTAATTACACATTTAATTGTTTGGAAACTGAGTTCTGATTTTTGGCCATTCTTGCTTAATATAAGACTTCAGCTTCTCCATGGTTGCCATTGTCTGACAGGCTCACTTCTTTTCTATATTCATTATTTACTATTCACTACTGTATTTTCATTAGTCAATTATTTATCATTTATTGATATTTATTGACACCAGAGAGCAAAACACAACAATATCAAAAAAGCCTTAGTTTCTTCCAAGGTTTTTTCCTCTTGTCTTAGGCAGTTTTACCTTGTACCAGTCACACTTGACTTGCTCACTAAAGACTTGCACCCAGGTTTCTGCAATGTTTTTTTGAGACAATGTCTGTTGTTAGTGATATAATAACTGTTTGTACAGTCAAAAATACACTTACTGCCAAGATTAACAAGTTAAGTTTTATTGACTGCCTAAGACCTTTGCACTTGTATTTTTGTATGTTAAGTTGTTCAATTGTATGTTTAACAAAGCTGTAATTATTTTGTTTATCTGTTTCTGTTTTTTATTGACGTGTATCTTGCTCCGTATTCACAATTACATTAGTTCTCTTTCTTTGGCAAATGAACAAGCTCTTCAGCACTGTTTGCAAAAAGGCTACAACTACAACTGATGCTTTCATTAAAGCTGAGATTACAGATATTCTTTCACTAGCTCTACTATTACTGCTAATGCTAAACATAATGATACTGATAATGATGATGGTAATGACCTTATATTACCCATAGTGTGAGTGGGTCTCACTTGGGCCATGTTGGCATAGAAACACACACAAGGACACGCTAATCATATGTCTCCGTTGGTAATTATACTGTGGTGTGTTTCAATTACAGCTGCTAGAGCCAGTGTGAGACTGGCACACGTTAAAGTGCTCTTTGTGTAAGCTCTGTTTGCAGACATTGTATCTGTTTCATCTTGCACACACACCGGAAACACACCAAGCCCCTTCACTCCAGACAGTGGTGCCTGATGAAAGTGTGCAAGTGCTTAATGAGGCTAGCCTTGTTAATCAATTAAGTAGTAATTACGCAGCCTGAAAGGTGTCTGGGGTGCATTCTTTTTAGGATAAAACTCTGCTGATCTCTTTGTCCTCCCTCTACTCCATCATTGTATCCACCCACACCTCTCTATCCTTTCTCAAGGACTTTTCCTCTCCCTCTCCCTTCACTCCTCCCTTTTAAGAAATATCACTCCTGTCTTCCTTTCCTCAAGAGCCCTCACATCACATCCCTCTTTTCCTCCCTTTGCTTTTGTCTTAGAGGCACTTTTTCTCCCTTCCTGTTTGAGCACCTTTCCTCCATCTTCCTTACCTCAACAAACCTGCTCTTTTTCATTTCCCACAACAACTCGCATATGGCCATAACTCTCTTCGAATGATTATATAGCTCACTATAACCCATCTCTTCTTTCTCTTAAGATGGCATAGCTGCATTATTTTTCCCAGTTGCCCCTGCTCCAAGAACCCACATTTTGTAAACTGTAAATTGTCCTTATTTTTTTAAATAAAAGAGATTGATGAAGTATGTATACACTGTTACAGTTTCAAAACATACCATTCACTCAATATGGTATAGTATTGGTCACAAAGTACAATACATAATGTGCAATACTGTACAATACAGATGGTTTAACCCATTCATGCAATACTGTTATACAAGCAATAGTTATACACAATATGATGATTATGGATGTTACACACTTCATACTCACCGTTGCACTCTTTAGTAATAGGCACTGATGGTTTTTTAATCAATTGTCAATAATCATCTGATATTTCACTTGGTATTTGTATAGACACCTGACATTTGTACAGTCCATTGAAACTTGTAGAATTTTATTATTGTGTTCACTGTAATGCTGTAATGTTGTTAATCATCTAGAATTTCATTGTAATCTTACACAATACTTTTAATATAATAATATAATAAAACTCTTGAATTATTGAATAATCCTCAAATCTACTACCAGGTCTATACAGTTCATATACGGAAAATAAGTAGCTAACCCAACCTAACATAATTCATTTTCCTGATGGCACAGTAATCAATGTATTTACATATTACTGTCTATTGAGCCTGTATGCACACTCAAAATATAATAAATCAATAAGCCATGAGAGTGTGTCTTTTACAAAAATGTTATTGCAGGCAAAAATAAAAATATTCTTAATATATCGACATTAATATAATTAAATGTTGTTGTTGCTGTTTGTAATCATTTAGATTTTTTAGTTTAATTCTGAGATCAATGTTAGACAGCAGTTAGTCTGACTTGCAGATTAAACATGCCTAATTTTTACCTTTTACGTCAGCAAAAATGGAATTTATGCATTTGTCTAGCAAAAAGGATCACTATCATTGGTCAAGATGGACTTTAAATTGTATGTGTTTACCTAGTTTTTCAGCTTAAAGATTCACAAATATTGGGCACAGTTCTCTAAAATCTTTTTTTTCCTTAAAGAATAAGTCCTTTAAACAGTCTACATCAGATTCATAAGCAATTTGTTTACCCAAATGTTTGTGGTAAATGCGCAAATTGGTTTTAAGATGATATTTCTTAAGAATGTTTGGTGAATGCTCTATTAGCTACCATGCATTTGGTCAAGGAAGACACTTGAGAAGCACAGTTTGAGAGAAGGTTGAAGACTCTTCTCTAAATGTCAGCCTATTATGAGACTATATGGCATCTCATACTGCTTCACTGAACTGCAGCAGAAACTCTCATGCTGAGACTTCACCTGACAGCCTGTTTTTGTTTAAGGCTGTCTAGATAAGAGTAACATGCTACTAAAGCTAAGCAGATTTAACCAAGAGATTCTTCATTGGAGTGAGATCTAGACTATGACTTGATCATTGTAGAACATTCACCTTTTTGCTTTTGAAAAACCATTCCTGTTGCCTTGATCTCATTGTTCTGTTGGAATATGACATTTCTCCAAAGCTTAAATTTTTTAACAGACTGAATCAGGTTGTCTTGCAGTACTTATTATTATTATTACTCATTTTTTCTGTCCTTCAAATTAGTAGTGGGCAATATGGGCAAAAATATCACCATATGACTGAGATTTTCTGACAGTGTCATGGTATAGACATTTTTCCCAACAAGAAAATAGCAGGCCTATTTTTGTAGGTTAACAATTGTTTATTTTATTAAATAACAACTGAAATGACATGTTTGATATCAGATATTTTTCATTTCTCAAAATAGAAAAACAAAACTGTCATTACTGCTTTCTTTTTTCACAAGTTGCATTATTGATGTGGGCATGTGAGTGGTAGCCTACTCCTGCTAGCAATACATCAGTGCTAATCTTTTGTGCTGTTTATTTGTGCCATATCAGTATGAAACTCATAGCTAATTTTAAACTGCATTTCAGATTAACTTATATACTGCCCACAATTACTTAATATTTTACAATGTGTCCAGTCCACCCTGGGGAGATGGTTGATCATAACATGGTCTACTAGCCCATGCTTAACTGTTGGGATGTTGTTTGTGGAGGAATGAGCAGTGTTAGATTTGTGCCATGCATACCATTTTGAATTTTGTCCGATAATGTCTGTTTTTGTGTCATATGACCAAAACTCCTTATTTCTCATTGTAGCTGGGTCACTCTTGATTTTTTTTGGGCAAACTCTATGAAACAAAATGACTAACTCTAGTGTGTGTCCTTAAAATGTAAGGTAATAAAAATAGGGAAGGATAAAATAGATAGAAATAAATAAATCAGGTGTAAACGCAGGCTACAGTGTTTTAAAGAGGCAAGATGTAAGAAACCCAAAGGTAAATTATAAACCTGACCTGAGCCGGGCAAATATTTTAGAAATTATTTCCAAACCAAACCAAATCCAGTGTGAATAGTCGGATCCCTTGTGTTTGAACAAATATTTCAGGCTGTTAAAACTATCCCTCCCCCACCCCCCCATGTATTCCTACTTCAGGAAGTGTTCTGACCTTTTCTTCTCATTCGTTCCTTTATCCTAAGGCTGTGTTCCTTCCTCTATTCCTTCAGAAGACACCCCCCTTATTCGTTCCGCAATAAATATCCTCTTTCTCTGTTGCCCTCAAGGTCTCTCATATAATATTCCACCTTCATACCATACTCCCCCCACCTCTCACCTCCGTCATTCCCTCCACTCTTAGTGGAAAATCTTTTTTTCTCTGTCTGTGAGCCATTTCTTTTCCTTAGCCCTAAATCCCATGAGTATTTCCTTTAGCTTTTCTGTATATCCTTCTGTACCTACATGCAGCCAAATCTATATATCTTTGTAAAGCATATGCCAGCCTTTTCTCTTTTCCTTTCCCCCTTTTTGTGTGGCAGAAATAATACCCCTAAAGACTAAAGTTAATCCTCAAGTGGCTCTTGGATTCAAGGTCAAAGGGTTGATACTGATACTGGGGACATCATAGACTGTGTACCAATTCATATATAGTATATCCTTAAATTTTTTTCTAAACTTTATTCTAGGACAAGGTGATCGTCTGTATTGAAATTGGTATAAAATAAATAATTTTTTTCATTATTATATTTTAATACTATACTATAATTGCAATTGATTTTTAGCAGTGTTAAAACATAAAATTTAATGTTATTGTTATCTTTTTTTCATGTTTTATTTTTTGTAATCATGCAGTTGAGGTAAGACAGTGGATTTGGGCATATGATTTGTGTTGCAGTACCTAAAGTGCCTCTATACTTCATACTTCATACTTCAGAAAAATAAAATACATATCTTTTCAAAATTCAAGATTCAGGTGGTTTATTTGTCACATTCATAGGTATACAAGTACAACATGTGCAAAATGTTTTAAATAATAAAGTTAAAAAGAAATTAAGATGTAAAAAAAAATTACAAAGAAATAGAATATGAATTTAAAAATGTAAGCAAAAAAACATATAATAATAAATAGAAAACTAACACTAGACAATAAACCTATCAATATACAGTATAAACAGTTTAAACAGTAAATACACACCCTCAACAATATATACAGACCAAGGAAGTTTGAGTTTACAGATTAGTATTTTGCTAGAATATACAGAGTATATGCAGTGCAGATAAGCCAGATGTGCAAATAGCAGAGTGCAAGTGGATCAGGAGTGCCAATGGCAATGTGCAGATAGATCAGTGCAGTTTGTAAGGCAGTGCAATGCAGTGTTTGAGTTTGGTACATAATTAAAGTACATGGGTGAAGTGAGGTGTATACTCCAGCTGAGACCTACTGAATGTCAAGACAACCAGACAAAGGCATGTCCTGGTTTAAGAGCCTTATGACCTGTTGTAGAAACTCCTCTTGAGTTTCTCTGTTCTGGTCATAAGGCTATGGAACCATTTGCCTCAGTTCAGTATGTGAAACAGACAGTTACTGGGGTGAGATGGGTCTTTGATGATTTTGATAGCTCTGATCTTGCAGGGCCTGGTGTAGCAGCTTTCTGCAGCTTTTATCACTCTTTGCAGGGCTTTACGGTCTACAGCTGAGCAGTTCCCAAACCAAGCTGTAATACTCATGGTTAGGATGCTCTCAACAACAGCTGTGTAAAAGATTTTTAGGAACCCTGGAGAGACCCTAAATCTCCTCAGCTGCCTCAGGTGGTAAAGCAGTTGCCTTGCCTTTGTGACCAGAGCATGAGTGTGTGTGTGCCAGGTGAGGTCCTATGAGAGCTAAATGCCCAGGTACTTTACTATAAAATATGATACAATATTTACTTGTTTGTTTGCTAAACCTTAAAACAACCTGGGATTGTTCATAATGTATGTTTTACAGTAACATTTCTGATGCAGGATATGTGTACATAAAAATGGCTGACATTGCAGATTTGCACAAGACTGAGGTCACAGAGAAGCACCAGTAATAACTACATTAATTCAGCTTTCTGTGTAAAGCTAATTCAGTCTGAGTAGTGTTTATGTCAGATTTGTAAAGGAAGCATTTGGCATATAGTACCCAGAAAGCCTAGATTCAATGCACTTATTCACACAAAATTATCATCCCACACGTTGATGCTGCCTATTTAGAAAATATTGTGATGCTTAATTTGATCACTATCATCCCCCACTTCTCTTAGTGCTTTGTAATAAATGCATTAGAGCATGAGTCAACTTTGAAACAAATGATCCAAGAAGTAAGCACATTGGCTTGACTAGTCAAAATGTTTTTGAGGATCACATTTTATTATATTTATTCCTATTCTGATCATTTATATCACAATTATGCTTTTCTGACCATATTGTTAGTAATGTCAGTACTTAAAAACAATAACCAGTTGCATGTTTGAGTACAAAAAAGAGCATAATTTCTCAGCATAATAAAGTGAAAATAGTATTTTTCAAAAAATAAAATACCACTGTCTTAAAATCCTTATATCATAATTTTGCCATATTACTTATCTCTTCTTTAACATAGTCTCTATATTAGCTTGTTCCAATTGCAAGTATATCTCAATAATAAAGAGCCTATTGCTTTTATGGAGTGTCTGAATAATATCCCAAGGCTCAGCTTTTCAAAAGCACCATAACATAGTGTCCATTCAAAGCTGCTGAAAGAGTGGTCATATTACTTATTACTCACTCTGTCATGCGACAGGGAATGTTGTGCTTCAATGGCTCAAAATAAAATGGGCTTTATGGGCTTTTTGATGAAGTCAGTAATGTGAGACTTCTTTTTTAGATGGTGGGTTGGCCATTAGCTATAAAATGTGGTGCACTCTTTTAGTTATGCTTGTCATGCTCCCAGTGTAGGGCATGTCAGTGCTAAACAAATTGTCCCATCTGGATAAACTGAAAAAGTGAAAACAGGACAAAAATTACCAGTGTATTTTTTGCAGACTATTTAGTGCTAACATCATCTGAATGGAATACTTCTGTAATAATCAAGATCTAATTTTAAAAAAAAAAACTCATCTTTGCATTTACTTTGGAGATAGAAGGTGTCATTGCAACAGCAGCAATATATCTAGACTACATTGCTGTGCATGGTATGACCTCTGCAGAATTACAAAAAATAAGTGACAATCAACAGGGTTCAAGCAGAATGTGAACTGGCCAACATAGTGAGAGGTTAAATGATTTTCCTGCATCAATAGGTGAAAGAGGATCATTTGAATTTTGTAAATGTTTCATAAGGATGTAAAGACAACTGGATTTGTATGAAATTTGGTTTAAAAAAAAGATATGTGCAATTATGAATGATACTACAAATTTCATTAAGATTGGCCATACAAACAGACATGAATTTTTATTAAGTTTGAACCTTTGCATCATACATTTTGGCAGTGGCATGTATTGGCTGCTGAGTTTTGATTTGCAATTGGCAGTCATTTTGTTGCATAAGCCAAATTAGGTTCGATTAAATTAGATTCAAATGTATTGCCACTAAACAAGTACAAGTATTTGTACAAAACTGCAAATCAGCATACTAGTCCCATAAGTGTAATATGTAAGAGACAATGTTGCAGGTATGTTTATTTATACAATCAGTACACATGCAAATGGAACTTTAGGATAAATTTAGTCAAGTGTAAGCATACCAAAGGTCAAAATTTAGCTTAAGCTTTTTGAGAAATTTAAATTTGTCAGTTGCAGCACCCTGTGGACAAACTTTTTAGAAATTTAGAAATTTAGAAATGTCAGACCACGAATGTGTCAAAATGTTGAAGTCTGAACTTTTACATCACTGGATATTTGACTAGTGAGAAGCTAGCTTCTTGAAATCAAGCCAAGTTCTATGTTGATTTGTGAAGTATTAGTATATATCAAACACCAAAATCATTGAGAAACTAACAAAAAAACATTAAAAAAAAACTTTGCAGGGTCTGTCATGATAAACTGCATATGCTTTTGGTATAGTATATTAACTTAGAGTAGTAATACTAAATGGATATAATTAATTATTTTGATCTCGTTTGTGTTCTTTCTTTCATTTTCATTCTCTCTCTCTCTATCTCTCTCTCTCCCTCCGTCTCTCTCTCTCTCTCTTTCTCTCTCTCTCTCTCTCTCTCTCTCTCTCTCTCTCTCTCACTCACTCTCTCTCAGAAAGCTGATCTAGCTGTAGCAGGTTTTACCATCACCTCAGAGAGGGAGAAGGTCATAGATTTCTCCAAACCCTTCATGACTCTGGGCATCAGCATTCTCTACCGCGTCCACATAGTAAGAGACCACCACAAATTACCTTCGTATGTTGCAACATTGTTCTCTGTATCCGTCTCAATTCCTCAGTTCAGGTCCAAGGGTGATGCGCTGTTAGCTCATGCAAGTGCTTATTTGGGCAAAGTTTTACAAAACTTCAACAATAGCACAGTAATTCTCAACAGGTTTAAGTGTGAGCTGACAAATTTCCTGTGTTGATTAAAAAAAAGCTTCCAATTGATATAATGTTCTTTTGTATTAAATTTGCATTGCACAATAAATCTCTTTATTGTACAAAAAATATTTTCATATATAAAAATGCATATACAGAAAGGGAAGCTGTGTAATAAAAAATAATAAATGTTATGATTTGCAAATCATGTAAATCCATATTTTTAATTGAATATCATACAAAGACACTATATCAAATATCAACATTTTAAAATTGTACATTTTTTTTGGAAAATATCATTTTGAAATTGTGGCCCTCACTGAACACTTTCTGAACATTGTAAAATCTGTCTTTTATATTACATTTGCATTGCACAATACATTTTCATATTACAATGTACATAATACACATTTATATATAAAAAATTGTATATTCAAAATGGGAAGCTGTGTCAAATGTAATTAAAAACGTATTAAATTTGTTGATTTACAAATCATAAACTCATATTTAATTAAATAATATACAAAGACACTATATCAAATGTTGAGGCTGCATCAAAGGGTAAAGAGGGTGCTGAATTAAAATGCTTGTTTTCCAAAAAAAAACTACATTGTGCTATGTATTGTGTGTTTTGAAGATTATTTGACATGGTATCAGTTTTGTTTTTTATGTTATAAATTACACACACACTTAACTAAGGAACGAACTTACTGACTCCAGGTAGCCAGTCAGTAGGGGCTTCAGCACTAAAGCTGCATTGAAAAGCAAGTTTGCCAGCGCCTTCTGTACTCACACCATGATTGCTCCTGGGGTGGAAGTGTAACTGCATTATACAGACTGACTTTGCAATGTTTAAAAAGTGCTACAGTTAGCATTCTTAACTTTAAGCGGGAGCGGGCTTACTATGGTGCCAAGCTTTCCTAGCATAGCAGCACAAAGCTCTATTTAGAAACCCCAGTCTCTTTAACACAGATGTAAAAACATCACAGACAGTTAGTTAGATGTGGTACCTGAATTTAGACTTTTCACAGACAGAGCAGTTCTGGCGACACTGTATTAGATTGTCCCCACAGAGCTGAGAATCTCCATCATCTCTGTACAAATTTAGGATGCATGTGTAATGGAAGCAAATTGCATTCACAGCTAATTGGCACACTTGGTAGCCAAAAACCCCTATAAAACCTGAAGCAACTCAGTGTGAAGCAACTCAGTGTGAAGCGTTTTCTTTCTCTCTCTCTCTCTCTCTCTCTCTCTCTCTCTCTCTCGCTCTCTCTCTCTCTCTCTCTCTCTCTCTCTCTCT
>JBBPDA010000138.1:659878-673691 GCA_037974385.1 Arnoldichthys spilopterus
CATTTTGTGTGACAAACATGCAAAAGAATAAGAAATCAGGAAGGGGGCACATAGTTTTTCACACCACTGTATGTATATATATAAGTATATATGTAAGTATATGTCTTGTTTTCACTATGTTCTTAGGCATTTTCTTCAAATAAAAAGCATCAGATCTATAAGGAACTTGAAGAGCTAATATTCCCTCTAGGGTCTTATGAATTTGTTGCAAAAAAAGACATAGTAATAATTATTATTTATTTCACCACATTTTCTCCAGCACATTGAGCCACTTCTGGGCTTATGTAATAAAGAACCCTATTAAGTTCTTTCAGCACACTCCAGTTATTAGATAAGGATGATTGCAATTGAATGGTTCTTTCATTCTTCTGCAGACATAGCAGACATAACCTTACTGTTTCAATGTTTTCATTTACATACTGTAACGTCAATAAAGCAATGTGGAATTTTGACACAAATTTAGTACAGCCATGCAATGTATGTGCTAAGAAAATGACTCTAAAACACTGTTTAACGGTTTCTATTAAATGTCTCCCTTTTATGTTCTGGTAGACATTATATCTCAATTGTAGGCATCTCTTTGCTTTAAGAAAACATTTCTGGAAGGTGAATGAAAACAGAACAATCTCTAATTCTTTAAAATTCTCACAAGGTTCTTTAAATGATATCATCCCTTATCCAGTCCATGGGTTATCTCTTTCTGAGAGTTGAGATAGCAACTTCTTATGAACTACCATTGCTTGTATTGGGAAATCATCTGGCATTGGGCAGTGGTAGCTTAGTGTTTAGAACATTGCCATTGGGACCTAAAGGCGCAGGTTCAAGTCACGACCCAGGCACTACTTGAGAAAGATACCGTCCCTCTACGCTGCTCTCTGGGCGCTGTTGATAGCTGCCCGCTGCTCCACGTGTGCACGAGTTACTGGGCTAAATGCAGATGTGGTGCTTAAGTGTGTTCACAATGGCAAATAGTCACTTTAACTTCACTTCACAGTGACACTTAAATGTCCCTCCAACATTAGTATTTCATCAACATATAAAGTGCTGTCAGATGTCAAACATTCCTACCTTATTTTTCTCCAGCTTTTTCAGGATTGCTACTGGAAGAGGTTTTAGAGCCTAGGTAATATTCTTATTTTTCATTAATGCTATTCTAGTTTTTGACAGGAAACTACATTTCATTTAGTGATGACCTAGGTTTGTATAAATCTTTAGGTAGATATACTTTTAGATTTTGTAATATTTAATTTAGCTTATATTGTTTTGTAATTTCATGTGGCTTTTTTGTATATGAATTTTTTTACCTAAAAACACCTTACAGTTGTCTGACAGACGTGATCAGGTTTCACTAAGAGAAATTAACACATAATTTGCAAAAAGAGAGGTTTTGTGTTCAGTATACCCAATACTTATACATTTAAGTTGTTTAACCCACAGACACACAGATAGACTTAATGCACAAAACCAAAAAGTGAGGGTGTATATGCATACACTTGTCTCATGTCTCTCTTAGAATGAAGGTATGTGATTATTTAGATATTTTATTTTTGGTGGAATGTTTATCATATATGCATTCAACAACTTTAATGAAGTCAAATTTGTCCTATATAAACAACACCAACAAACAGAATCAGAAGCTTTCCTTTTCTCCCATACTGCCTCAGTTTCATATTTTCAAATACGTCTCATTATATGCAGAGTTTAACATCTATTATCCTGTATTTGCCATTCTTAAATGAAACTCATTTAGTCATAGGATATGAGCTTTGACAGGAGAGTTTTCATTCTCCTAGTAGTTATGGAGGTTTACAATGTATAGTCAAAATTAGGAATGATACATGATACACTGGTCTATTTCAGGCACTTTTGTTGTAATCCTTAACTCCATCAGGATTAGATGATGGAGATGATCTCTTTTTCCCAGGTACATGGTAGCTGATGCTTTTCCATTATCTAGCAGAATGCTTTAAGCAGAAAAGATATAAATTGCTCTTTAAGTGTCTTAAACTATGAGAGGTGAATCCATTTGCATCAGGGGATTTGTTAGTCTTGAGTCTGGAAATTGCTAAACATATCTCCTCCTTTGTTATTTCTGATTTAAGCATATCATTTTGGTCTATAGTGACTGAGGGACTATTAATAAACTGTAAGATGGAATAAATTTCACAGTCTCGCTGATCTTATGGCCTAGATACTTGTAGTAGAATTTGAATGTATTTGAATTTCTGGTTGTTTGTAGTGAATTTCTTTAGTTAGTTTCCCCTTTTTTGTGTGTAGTTGTCTGCTTCATGTTTCATTATTTCCTTGCTAATACTTTTATTGATTTGCTACCAGCTGCCTAATTTTTACATTTTTAGTTTCAGGAACATGCGGTTATTTTTTTTATTTCTTGGGTAGAAGTTGTCAAATTTTAAGTTATTTAATAAGTTAAAATTATTAGTAATTACATTCTCCATACATCTGGGATCCCAGTATCCTTCACCAAAAAGTATGTATGAATAATATTGATTATGTAGTTTTAAGGAGTCTAATATAGAGTAAAGAATTACATAGAGATCACCTCTGCAGATAATTGTGCTTGGTGTTTTACAAGTCAAGTCAAGTTTATTTCTATAGTGCTTTTTACAACTGACGTTGTCACAAAGCAGCTTTACAGAAACCAGGTCTGAGCTCCCAAAGAGCAAGCCAAAGGTGACAGAGGCAAGGAAACACTCCCTAGCTGTTGGGAGGAACCTCAGGAGGAACTAAGGCTCAGAATGGGGAACCCATCCTCCTCTGGTCGACACCGGATAGCAATATCCGATATATACAAGTCACTTTCTGTTTAAGAAAAGTCAGGATTGGTCTGGTCTGGTCCCCTGACACATAACCTGTGATATCTATTGTTGATTTATATATTAAGTCTTGGTATCGCCCATATCGCTTTACAGAACTGAAACTAGCAACATTTACTAGAATGAAGGAAAATTCAACACAAATGATAATATTCAAATAAACTCATGAATTCCACATTGGTCCCTTTCTTGCAAACTGTAGTTGAACTCGGAAGGCCAAAGAGCTCTGGAGTGTATGCCTCCCTCTCGCACTTTATTAAGCGTTGTGGAGGGCCCTCAGAAAGCAACACTGCTTAATAATCCATCCACATTTCCATTTCCAGACATTTCTCCTTGTACGTTGATTCCATGTGCTGTTTTCCATTTTCAGTATGTCTTCTTACTGTCTAAAGGTCAGGTGTTGTATTTGTTCTGTCACTGAAACAGTTTCGCTGTTGTTTGTTGTAGCCATTGTTTCTTATATGCCTTACTAGGAATAGAAAGACCTGAAATGGTTTTGTTAGCTTTCAAGATGCTTTTGTTTTACAATCACTTAATCACTTAATCACTGTCTGGTGCATAATTATGATGTTAATTCATTTTTTTTAATGATTAAGGCCTTTTTACCTCATGTCAAGCATGTCTTCTTTTGTTGGAGACTGTAGATCAGTTTCTCTTTTTGATCATAGGTTTTGGGAGTAGCGCTTAAGTCACTCTATTCTTTTTTGGAGATTGATAGAGGAGTTAAGTTAAAGTTCTGACTTCAGTAGCTTTTCTAGAAATGTTGTTGTGTTGTTCTCTAATCCCTCCAGTACTCTGATAGCCTGGCTTCTAAACTAGTTCTGTTGGTCATTCAGTCTCCTATTAAGTTGCTCTTGTAGATATACCAGGTCTGTTGTTATGATCTCCATGCACTGAATCTGTGTTTCGGTGTGTACTTCTGCCTTATCTAATCTCCTTTTATACTTGTTTATTTTAGCCTGTACGTATGTCAATTCATTTTCACAGCTTGTCTTGTCTTTAATTTTCATGCTGATTTTCTCTGTTTCAGTTAGTACTACATCTCGGCTCATCACCACTTTAAAACTATAACCAAATAAAGGCTATTTAAATGATACAATGATTTTTTAAAAAATTGTCAGGAGTGTGCATTATTCATGCTGCCAGTCACTGAGCTACTCAATCGGAAGTCCCACGGGAAGAAATCTCATTTACTAGCTACTAAAAATTCTATAAAGCTCTAGTATAACTGAGATGAATAACAGTTAATACAGGATGCTATTTCTTTGGGCTTTGCAGAAGTGATATCCCTAAAGGCTGCAATATGTAAATGAAAGCTCTAACAATAAAAATAAAAAGTTTAGCACAAACTCACATGTAGCTTAGTTCATTTCAGTTCAGTTTTAGGTCAGTTTAATCAATCATGTTTACATATTTATATTTACAGGACAATAAAATGTGCTGGATGAGAAGAATCAGTAAACTCAGCAGTATAAAATGAGCATAGGAAGAGATTGATGCTCAAGGTATTTGTGTACCAAAAAGGAAGGAATATATATTAATGATTACAGTGTAAATAAAGTTGTCCATAATATGAGGTGTAAACATAACATGGTTATTTTAACAGCAATCAGAAACACTTGGAAAGCTTGACTGATTCAAAAAGCATTGTAATGAATTAACTTTGTTTTGGATTGATCTACAAGACATTTAGGGACTGTTACAGCTAATCCTTTAGATTTGACCTTTTTCAAATGATCCAAATGAAAAGAATCAAAGCAATAACAAGATCCAACAGGGATGGCTGAATATCAATGATACCAAAATCACAATATGAATCTCTTAAATTCACCTTCTAACAGAACTGACTCTGGTGAATCCGTTTCCTTTCTAATCGTGCCACAGTTTCAGCTCTTATGAGACTCTGTGATAGATAGTTCAAGGTAAACACTGTTTTAGATGTATTTGCAATGTATTGCATTGGCCTGGAGCTTTGGATTTGCTTCCAACATTCATTTGAACACTGCTCTTCCACAATCGTACAGAGGATGCTACTTATAGAAGGGGATAGAAGATAGAACTTAAACAAATATTTGTTTGGGAGAGTTGGCTTCCTTACAGATACCCTTCTTTCTGACTACGACAAAGCAAGAACAAGAGGAGGCTGTAGTGGAAAAATAAAGTTTACATTTATATTTAATCTTCTTATTTGTACAAATCTGCAGGCAAAGGCATAAAAAGTAGAAATATAAACCTTTTGGCCAGAATTTCTTAACTTTTAGGTTGATCAAATTCAAGTGTAGTAAGGTAAAGTGACATTGTGCAATGATATAATAAGCCTTGTTGTATTACCAAGAAAAAAACCCTGTCTTGTAACCATGTTTAGATTGTATGTTTTTCTGCCACCCCCTATCAGCCATGTCATCCACAGAATGGAAATTGACATAGATATTTTTGACCAATATTTTTGCCCATAACTAGGTAAATAGGGCACTGTTGTTTGCAAGTGTGTGTATGTGTGTATGTGTGTGTGTGTGTGTGTGTGTGTGTGTGTGTGAGTGTGTGTGTGCATTTGTGTGTGAGTGAGTGCATATGTGGTACAATGTGTTAAGCAGCTAGTGACCTAGTGAGGGCTAGGGCGTGGCTAGACGGGGAACCAAAGGAAGGGGACCAAAACAAAACATGGACCAGACACGGAGGGCGTGACACGTTACAGCAGTGAGAGGTGAAAATGAAGGAATGAGAGATTTTGATTTCATGTAAAAATTGCCACAATAAAAATAGCATTTTAATATAATACAGCTTTTTATAAATGTTGTCTGAAGAAAATTGTTCCTAACCATTTTTTTCATGCAGATCTGCATTAAAATACATTCATTAATGTGAAGTGCCAAAAATGTGTAGCCCAATTAAAGGAACCTCCAAAATTGCATTTTACAGCTACTGTGTATCGTAAAGTATATTGCATTGGAATTTTTAGCCAGAATGTTTATTTAACAGCTTGATATGGTTTGAGACAAGTGTAAGGTGGTTTAGGCATGCAGATTACATAATGCTAATTACTGCAGTATATGATTACTTGTTAGCTTCATTAACTTTGTAGTTACAGTACAAAACTATATTATCCACCTCCTCTCAGTCCAGCATAAAATTGTTCACCAGTAAAATGATGAACAGTTAAGGAGTAATAAATGAATGTCAATATGCTGATGTAGACAAACTATGGGCAGCATCACCAGTACAGGATAAGATCTGAAAAACTAGTGATAGGTTGTAAAGATGAGATGAATGTTTTAGGTTTCCATCTGAAGCAAGCTGTAGCAGAGAAGTGGTTAAGTAAGTAGTGCATCCCATGGGTCTATGATGGAGATTGAATGATTTATTTAAAATGATATACCTCTTTCATAAAGTGCCCACAGATAACAAATAACACATAAAACTGACATTTTGTAGTCATTTTAACAATATAAAAACTATAAAACATTGAAAAGAAATTTGCATGGGACAGTGGTCAAAAATGGCCATTGACAGACACTAGTGAACAATTGCATAAGGCTATTTCTGCTAAAATGGCAAAATTGTATCCAAGGGTTTACTTATTATGTATTCCTGGCGTGCTGTAGCTAGCATCAGGCGGACTCCCAAAAAGGGCTGGTGTGGCCAGGGAGATCCATATCTAGCTCCGACAGGCTCCCGCATGCGACCAGATACTTTTTACAAAAGTTTGAAGTTTAAGTAAAGAAACAAAAACAAAACATATTTTGTATTTAAGACTTATTTTCTGATTGTGACTATTGTGACTAAGTGTCCTAAATGAGTGAGTCAGCATGGCTGCTCCATTATCAACATAAAAAGCTCTGTTGCTACCTTTTAAATAATGCAATTAAACTATGCACAGTGACGGAATATGCAGTGAAATAGCACACACTTTTGAGCCCCTTACTGTTTATCAGAGCAAATTCAGCAGCCACATTATTACAAGTCTCTGCCATCCCCCATTGCCCTTTTGCGCAGTGCCCTAAAACATCCCTGTGCACTTGTAATCACATCATCCTGTTACTGCTATAGATATGAGAGGCCAGGAAGTCAGGAGGAAGCGCCATCTTCAAAGGCTATCCTCATATCACACTGTGTTTTTCCCTGCAGGAGTGCAAACACTCAATTTCCCTCTTCCCTTTACTCTTCTTCCCCACCCCACCCCTTCCAGCTGAGATTCCCCAGTTGCCACCCAAAGGTCTGGTGTCTAGCGATAATATCCTCTCCCCCACTTGTTCATCAAGAAAACTGTCGCCATGGACACCTCCATTCGCTTCCATGGCAACCTGGAGCCCAGATGGTGTTGTCACCATGGCTCCCATAGTACAGACATAGTACAGACCACCTTGTCTTTGGTTTGCTTGAATCAGAAACATATTGTCCCTGGCACAAACACTATGTATGTAATGCACACTTTTAACTTTAAAAGCTGTTAATGAAAAAGGTATAGTTATTGCAGGAATTTTTTTTAATGCTATGTCTGGATGTCTTTGGGGAAGTTATTTGGTCTTCATTTGCTATTTTCCAATACTAATCATTAAGAGGACCAACAGTCCATTATTTTACAAACAGATTACAGAGGAGTACATTATTCATAGCAAGAAAAGACAAAATGAAAAGATCAATGTATTTACAACTGTCAAACAAGGGTGGGTACACTGTGATTTGTAAAGGATCCTATTGTAAGCCTAATACAGCTGTATCCTAGAGGGCTCTTTACCACCAGTTTGTTGATTTCCCTCCTCAAACACACCTGATTCAACTTATCTGGGTGGGTTTAATGATGTGTTTGATTAGAGGAATTATCAAACTGTGCTAGACAGTTTTTCACTCTAGGAAGTACAACTCATACACTATATACACTACTTGTTTTGCAAGTACATGTATACAGTTATTCTAAAAGGATCCTACTTCTCCACAACCCAAGGTTTCAACCAATTTGTAGGAAGCTTTAAGTATCTTGGAAATCAATATCTATCTTTAGGATATCTCTGAAAGAAATGTGCAAATTTTTAATGTAAACACGTTCGTCAAAATCATATGGCTGATCAGATCAAGTTTCCATGTTTTCCCCAGACGTAAGAACAAAACATGAGAGAAAGGAGCAAGTATTAGAGAACTGACAAATAAAAATGGTGTTATTAGACATCAGTCACACTGTCTGTACCTTTTTTTGTTATCTAACTGTTATATCTTACTTATCAATGATATTTGTCTTTAATAGTCTTTAATCACTACTGATACTGCCACTGTTGCTATTCTTAATCACATTGTGGGTATTTGTGTTAACTATTGCTGCTTATTGCTGTTTCTAATATACTGTTATATTCTTACTTTCACTTACACATATGTTTCTTACAGAAGCTGCCAACCTAATCTCGTTATACTTATGCAATGACAAAGATATTCTATTGTCTTCTATTCAATTCCATTAAAAAGACATAAGATCCCTGCCACCATAATTACCTGAGTAGTTATGTTTGCCAGTATATTCTTTCTCTGCACTCTTGTGATGTAAAATACAGCCATAAATGTAAACAAAACCACAATAGTGCATAATTAGATTTCTCTGTAATTTGAGTCTACATTTCTCAGTGATGTTGTGTGAAGTGTGATGTTGCAAATTTTATTCTCATGTACAGAGTTGATGGAAACTTGTCAATTACTCGCTTGTATGAATTTAATTTGACAGCTGGATGGAAACCTAGCTACAGACAACTCTTGTTTTTCACCTGTTATGGTAACAGGGGTGTGGTACTGCATACACACACCACTACACTAGTGACTGCACAAATTATATGATATACTGATATGTTATAGTGTTGATTTCTTGGAGTTAGATAAACACTTACCAGTGCTATACTTAATCATTCAATTCAAATTAAGCATTTTTTTAACTGCGTCTTGGTAGAGCCACAGTAGTTGTTAAATAAGGTATTAAGATGATCTGTGTGTACTGACGTTGTGTAGGTAAGTATGCAAGTCTTTTGAAAGGCTTCTGAATGTAATCTTCGTTCATATTTCCCCCTTCTCAGGCTCTCCGTTCAGAGATGAGATAACTCTTGGAGTGCTGCAGCTACAGGAAAACAACAGGCTGGAGATCCTGAAACGCAGGTGGTGGGAGGGAGGGGAGTGTCCCAAAGAGGAGGACCATCGTGCTAAGGGTGAATCACACTTCTTGTCCCTTCATTAGAAGCCTAAAATTAAAATGGGTAAAATGAACAAAGCCCATATTACTATGGCAATTTGACATTTTTTTACAGTGCATGTGTAAAGCTTACTTTACACCAAAATGATCAGTTCATTTCAAGCTCCTGAAATGACCATTCTGCTTATTCTACATAATAAATGTGGCTCTTGTATTTAGCAACTTTTTGCTAGTCTTAGTCATGGATCAACAATGCTAATGCTTCTGTATCTTCATCGGTGTATTAATGATAGTGTTGTTACTAGGATTACTGGTTAAGCTACAATCAGACAGAAGTATTTCAATTAATTATTTAATTAAGATTTTCACACTAAGAACTACTAAATATAGCCCATCAAAGTTTTTAACAAGACTCAGGTAAATCACGTAAAACATCCTGTTGTGTCCAGCACACATGTTGTTAACTGTTTTCCTCAAGACCAGTAACTCTCTTTTAGCTCTTTTTAGTGATTGGTGCAAATTGGATTGTAGTGTAATGGGGTACATGAAGGACAATATAGCTGTTTAAATAGGAAAGCACTTTCTCTATTCCTCAGTGTGTTGGAGCTTACTCAACTGTAATGTCACTGTTCATAGTCTCTGCACTTCTTTATATAATTGCTTGTATCAGTTAGAGATCTAGGACATTACTGTAGCTTACACTACGGTTGCATTGATGGTGATTCACTACTAAAAAACATCTGAATTACAAATCACTTATTTTAATAAAATATATTAGTATTTAATTCCAGTCATTTGTAAAAAAAAAAACAAACAAAAAAAACCTTTTAATATATTTGGCTATAATATTACCATATACAAAATCTAGGTTAAAATGCTTGCAACATTAGGCCACACCTGTAGCATCTATTAGCATTTGTATCAGCATATATGTATGTAAAGTCAACAGTTACTATAAAGACAATGTTTTTAGGGTAAAGATTTGGCAGTTCATATTAATACATATTCAGTTAAATAAAATTTGCACCAGATTTAAAAGTCTGATATTGTACATCATTTTGTTGTCGATTGCATGCCCGTTTAAGAACCTGTGGGTCTAGACATTTTTTTTATGTTGACATGAATGTAATTAAAAAAAATTGCCCTATTGTGCCCTGCGGTGATCAAAAATGTGTTTTGTCCTGTATGCATTTTTTCTTGAATGTCACTGGATTGGAGCTCTAGATTGCGAGTTACATACAAATATTACTCTATTCCAGTTTGTTGTGTCTCTGCTTTTTATACATAATTTGAAAATTTTAGCTGCTCTATATAATGTGTTCACATTTTATTATATAGAAATGCTCCAAGAAATTATTTAATTGACTTCAATTAAAAATTAAGAAAGTTTTAAGTTACTACTATAATTTAACATATGTGTAACAACACCAGCCAGTGAAATGGTCAGTTACTGCCATAGCCTCTTAATTACCACACTTTACACAGCTTGCTGGTTTGCTTGCTGGTTTGCACAGGGAATTTGTTGGCATTGCCAGTCCAATTTCAAGTCAGAGTAGGAATGGTATAAATATTTCCCAATTCTAGGAAAAATGTACAATGGAATAAAGATATTGTTTTTGAAACATTTTGTTGACCACTGGGCACACCAGAAATCCTAATACTTCCTAATATAAAGGTAACAACATGACTTCAGAGGTCTGTTTGGTGGCAAGGGTTTTAAATAATGGTCAAGTTGTTGCCATCCAGTTATTTTTCACATAATCTCAACAGCATTAGTTACAGCCATAATTTAGTCAGTTAACATTCAAAAAATGCAAAAGCATTGTCTTGTGTGCTTTTTTGTCTCACAAAGGGATAGGAACAGAGAACCACGATATTGCAGATTGTTTACCTTAGAGTTCATGCATAGAAACAATATTTACACTGAGAGAAGTTTTAGCAGTAGTGCAAACACAAAGGATGATAGATTTCCACCATATACACATTTTCTAAACCATGAATAGACAGTAGTTGATGATAGATGGACACCGGAAAGGAGAAGCAATTTTGAGTTTAAAGCTTAGAGTTCTAGATCATTGTGTCAGATGCATAGATGGTGCAATTGCAGTGGAATCTAAAGAAGCATAAGTGTGTTTCATCTGTTTTCTAGAAAATTAAATTATTCTCACAAAACTATGAGGATTTTACTAATTTATTTCTTGTATATATGTGTATAATTGTTTTTTAAACTGCGAAGTGACTTTACACCTTATTCAGATCAAAGCCCTTTTATTTTTCTATACATACAATGAATTTAGGTAAATTCACACAACAGTTCAGGGCATGTGGACACAATACTCATGTATTTTTTTTTTTTTACTATAGCAGTGTCACAACCCTAATCTAATCATGTTTTGCCCATAAAATCAAAATCTGGGTCACTCTAACCAAATACAGCTATAGAAACATGAGCAATTTACAAATGCCCAATGTTCCACAGCTTGAATTGATGTAACAGTAAGCTTTACATTACGTTTAAAAAGGGGTCATTGAGTAATGCAGTGTTTTTTAGAAGCTTTCTGAAAGGTATAGCTTCTAGGTAGGGTATGTGTTTTGTTTACTCACCTTAGATATCAATGTTTATCCTTGAGGGCAGAAATAAAAATATATATGAAGTCACTTTTCACTCATGGGGAAATTTTGGTTGGCAAAAATATCTTAAGCCTGAGGCAATGGAGGTTTCTGTTAACATAATTTAGGTGTTAAAACCAAACTCAAAGCTACAAAATATAGATTAAGAAAAATCCACCTCAACACAATGATCCAAGTGTTGATCTTTGCTGTCTTCATCTTTGTTGCTTGATTTTAGATGTTGTATGTATGTATGTCTGTGTCATGTGTGTGTGTGTGTTTGTGTGAGTCTGGCATGCTGATATTTGCTGCTCTGTGTGTTTGTCTGAAACACACTCGAGGGATTGATGAGAGAATAGTGTCAGTGCTTTGTTGGAGCTGTGTGTGTGTCAGGTCAGAAATAACTTTTAGTAAGAATGGCAGGCTATGTCTCAGAGGATTTAGACAAGAACACTTGTGCTCATGGAATTAAGTGAGATATTGTGTTCTCTGTGGTCTAACAGAAGCCATTGATAGAATAGCTGTAAATGTGTGCATGTGTGTCAAGGCTGAACTGTGTAATGCATTTTGTAATGCATCTTTTTTAGCCAGCAAGCTAAGATCAGTGTAAATAAGTGGCTGCATCCTGACACACTTTCTCTATTTGCAAAATAAAAACATTAAATATTAAACAATTCACTTATTTTCACTATATTAATTTAAATTTTAAATAAAATTACACTTACACATGCATATGTAAAGTATAATGGCAAGGAAGTTGTTTAAAGGAAAAGCTGTGTAAGGGGACTGTCACGATCTGGAGGGTTTTAGGAAACAAGTGCAGGCAGGACTTGATTTATTGACATACTGAACTTAGGAACACACTCGACTCAGCTGTGGGGGGCGGGGCTAAGACAGGGACACAACACAAGGATTTCCTTACATGCCCCCCCCCCCTCCGCCGGGGAACCCCGCCACTTCTGGGTCGCTGAGGGTTGTCCAGCGCCACCCCCCTCTCGACGGAACGCCCCCTGGGGTTCCCCAGGTTCTGCCCCTCCCCCTGGAGCCCCAGTGATGCGGAGGCAGAGCTAGTCGACTTCGGCGATGTCCGGGGGAAGCCAAACAGCGCCCTCGAAGTCCAGGGGGAGACTGGAAGTGCCCACAACGTCTGGGCAGAATCAGGCTGAGCGGGCGACGTCCAGGGGGAGCCAGATGAAGCACCCAATGCCATAGCAGAGTGTTGCGCAGTCAGTGACGTCTGGACCAAGCAGCCGCGAAGGCGGTGACGTCAGGGCGGAGCTAGGGGCTGACGGCGATGTCTGGGCGGAGTCAGGTACTGACAGCGACGTCTGGGCAGAGTCAGGCGCTGACGGTGACGTCTGGGTGGAGTTAGCGAAGCTGACGCAAAACTCACAGGCTCCAGGGCCATAGGGGGGAAGGCGGGACACGGCGGCTCCAGCCTGCATGTTTGGGTGGAGACCCCCCTCATAACGCATGCCCTTTGAGGCGCGGTCTCCGAGGGGGTCTCCGCAGAGCTCTCTGGCATGGCGACTGGCTTACCATGGGACTGAGCTGCCAAGGTGAATTGCCTACGGGTCGAGACCCCCTCGCTGGCACACAGAGCTGGGTACTCACCGATTAGGACTTCCCCGGATGACTCGCCACCGGCAGCTCTCTCGCCACACCCCCCCTTGCACCTTCTGCGCCTGGGCGCAGCGGAAGATCCGCCACCGGCCTCTGGGGGGGATTGGACTCCTCCTCCTCCGATGTGCTCATCCGAGCCAGTCTCAAGTCCAAGTACCCCTCCAGAGAGAAGCAAAACTCCGGGTCGCTCTCCTCAGCTGACCCAAAGCAGAGATACTGACATGTGGGATAGAAGAATACAGTTTGTTTCCTGACTTGGAGCCATTGCATATTTCACATTTATTAATTTAACATTTGTTAAAGTTCAGCAGTATACCTGATTTAATGTATGGCAATATGCTACAGGAAGAAATGGTGACCTTCCTTTAATTTAGAGTACAAGTACTCAGAAAGCATTGGTTCATTAAAATATATTGGTCCTACTTAAAATATTATCAGGATACTGTCATACATTTTAGAAATATTCTCATATTGAACTGTGTCAGTAATCATTAACACTAGGTATGTACTGATGTTGGCGAGTGTCGATGTGTCTTCAAGGAGAGGTCAGAATTACACCGTAAAGTAATTTTAAAAGTTTTAT
>JBBPDA010000138.1:790693-801090 GCA_037974385.1 Arnoldichthys spilopterus
TCTCTCTCTCTTTCTCTCTCTTTCTCTCTCTTTCTCTCTCTCTCTCTCTCTCTCTCTCTCTCTCTCTCTCTCTCTCTGCCCTTCACACAGACGTGTATATATATCCTACCTGGACAGCGTGCACTTTTTCCAGCCCCGGCACCTGAGGACGGGCGTGTATCACGAAATCCTCATAGGCTACTTGGAGTACGTCAAGAAACTGGGGTTCACCACTGGACACATCTGGGCTTGCCCACCCAGCGAAGGTGACGATTACATCTTCCACTGTCACCCCCCGGAGCAGAAGATCCCCAAGCCCAAACGCCTGCAGGAGTGGTACAAGAAGATGCTGGATAAGGCCGTGGCAGAGAGGATTGTGCATGACTACAAGGTGAGTTTCGCTGTCCAAAGTCTCTGCTGAACATTTGCCCCATTTTTCTACCTTGGAGCTTCTCCTTGTTCCCTATAGCTGCTCAGGGTTTCTCCCCCTCCCCCTCCCCCACCCCCTGCTGTTTATGTAAAACTCTGCTCCACATCTTGTTCTGACCCCTGTCCCATTTTCCTTGCCTTCCCTCTCCTAGGACATTTTTAAGCAGGCGACCGAAGACCGCTTGACTAGCGCGAAGGAACTACCGTACTTCGAGGGCGATTTCTGGCCCAACGTGCTGGAGGAGAGCATCAAGGAGCTGGAGCAGGAGGAAGAAGAGAGGAAGAGGGAGGAGAACAGCACCTCCTGCGAAAGCGTCGACGTAAGTGTCCCGAGGGAAAACGGGGGCGATATTATTTGTCCTCAAGCAGCCGTCGAAATGCGATGAACCGTAGAGTAGGGTTTGTGCCTCACGGTGTCTGTGACCCCTCAGGCCACGGCCGGCGACAGCAAGAACGCCAAGAAGAAGAACAACAAGAAGACGAGCAAGAACAAGAGCAGCCTGAGTCGAGCCAACAAGAAGAAGCCGGGGATGCCCAACGTCTCGAACGACTTGTCCCAGAAGCTCTACGCCACCATGGAGAAACACAAAGAGGTGAACCTCACACCAACACCAACTGTGTCACACTTGGACCCGAGACCCAGTGGTTGTCGGTCGTGACCTTCCCCCCACTCGAAGACCTAGCCGACTCCCCGGGAAGTCCCGCTGTTTCCAGAGTTGTGCTTGTGGACGTGTCCCATGTTGACGATGAACTCAAGTTCTGTTGTCTCGCCGTCTCTCCTCCGCAGGTCTTCTTCGTCATCCGTCTCATCGCCGGCCCCTCCGCCAACTCCCTGCCCGCCATCATCGATCCCGATCCCTTAATGGCGTGCGACCTGATGGATGGACGCGACGCCTTCCTGACCCTGGCTCGCGACAAGCACTTGGAGTTCAGCTCTCTGAGAAGGGCCAAGTGGAGTTCCATGTGTATGCTGGTGGAGCTGCACAACCAGAGCCAGGATCGCTTCGTCTACACCTGCAACGAGTGCAAACACCACGTGGAGACGCGCTTCCACTGCACCGTCTGCGAGGTAAGGAGCCTCGCGTGTGACCGGTACACAGACCAGGCCGCGGAGCGTCCTCCTGACGCCTCTCGGGTTGTGTCTCTGCTCACGAGTGTCTGTGATTTCTGGCTAATGGGGGATTTCCTCTCGTTTCTCCGCAGGATTATGATCTGTGCATCACTTGCTACAACACTAAGAGTCACGAGCACAAGATGGAGAAGCTCGGTTTGGGTCTGGACGACGAGAGCAGCAACCAAGCCGCAGCAGCCACTCAGAACCCTGGCGACTCCCGCCGCCTCAGCATACAGCGCTGCATCCAGTCGCTGGTGCACGCCTGCCAGTGTCGCAACGCCAACTGCTCCCTGCCGTCCTGCCAGAAGATGAAGCGGGTGGTGCAGCACACGAAGGGTTGCAAGCGCAAGACAAACGGCGGCTGCCCCATCTGCAAGCAGCTCATCGCCCTGTGTTGCTACCACGCCAAGCACTGCCAGGAGAACAAGTGCCCCGTACCCTTCTGCCTCAACATAAAGCACAAGCTCCGGCAACAGCAGCTGCAGCACAGGCTGCAGCAGGCGCAGATGATGCGCCGGCGCATGGCCACCATGCAGAGGGTGGGCCAGCCTCCGTGTGGCGGTGGTCCACCTGGAGGCCTTCCGTCGCCAGGCAGCAACGGTGCTACGGGTCGCAGCACACCAACGTCGATGGGTACCCAGCCTGCCACCCCCCAGACACCCACACAACAAAGTCTTACACCCTTACCCCCACCTGGAATGGGGGCCCTTCCTGGCGCATCCCCTCAGCAGCAGCAGCAGCAGCCCAGTAACTTGCCTCCGCAGCACCCTGTCCATCAACCGTTTCAGCAAATGCCTGGTGCTCCAGAGATGATGATGACCTCGCCACAGCCACAGATGGTGTCCCAGCAACAAACGGGACAGTCGCCGCATCCCAACAACTTGCCTCAGTACGTTCCTCGACCCCCAGGGTCGTCTCCCCACTCGCAGTCCCAGGGCAAACCTGGCCTGGGTCCCACCACTCCTCCACAGCAGCCCAGCAACCCAGGAGCCGCTCCTGTGCCCCAACAGCCACAGCAACAGCAGCCACCCTCAGGTCCTCCTCCAGCAGCTGTGGAAATTGCGATGAAGATCCAGCAAGTGGCAGATGCCCAAAGGAAGATGGCGAAAGTGCAACTACTGCAGAGGCAGGCCACCCAGGCTGGCATGATTCCACCACACCCCCACCACCAGCAACCCCAGGGGCAGATGGGAATGGCCCATCCTGGTGTAGGGATGGTCGGTGGACCAGGCCTACCTTCCCAGGCACAGGCTTCTGTTGCTAGGGCCCAGATGGAGCAGCAGCAACAGCAGCAGGGACCCCAGGGTATGATGGTGGGAACGGGCCCTATGCAGCAGCAGCAGCCTGCGCCACAAGGTAACGTGCAGGGCCAGCTTCCCCCACAGGTGCAGATGCAGCACCGGACAAATCCACAGCTTCAGGCTCCTCAGCAGCAGTGGACAGGACAGGGCATGCCTCCTCAACAGAGACCCCCGATCATGGGCCAGCCTGGGATGGTTGCAATGCAGCAGCAGCAGCAGCAGCAGCAGATACCCAATCGCAATGCCTTGATGAACATGGTGCAGGCAGGCCTGCAGGGTGGTGCTGCAGGTGGCAATGCAGGTGGGGGTCTCCCTCAGGGGGCCTTGCAAGACCTGCTGCGAACTCTACGTTCGCCGAGCTCACCGCAGCAGCAGCAGCAGGTCCTCAACATCCTGCGCTCCAACCCACAACTCATGGCCGCCTTCATAAAGCAACGCGTTCACAAGTATAAAGGCGGAGTTGGAGGCCCAGCAGGGCCTCAGGGTGTGCCAGGGGCCATGGGTGGCCAGCCAGTAGGAGTCAACCCAGGTGGGCCTCAACCAGGCATGCATATGGGACAGAGTATGAACATGCAAGCGCAACTGGCTCAGCTCCAGCAGCAGCAGCAAATGCAGCAGCAGCAGCAGCAGCAGCAGAGGCCTCTACTACAGCAACAGCAGGTTGCGATGCAACCGCAAGGAATGCCTGGACAAGCTCCTCCCAACATAGCCAACATGAATCCACAGTTCAGAGAGCTGTTACTGAGGAGGCAGCAGCTGCACCTTCAGCAGCAGCAACAGCAGCAGCAACAGCAGCAGCAGATGGGAAATCATGCCGCATTCCAGCAGCAGCAAGGTTACATGGGTCAGCAAGGCAACGTGCAGGTTCCTCCAGGGGGCCAAGCACCATCAGGTGTCCAACCTGGGCAGCAGCAGCCCCAGCAACAGGGTTACCCAGGAAATCCCGGACAGCAGCAGGCCGCCGCAGCAGCAGCCTTGCAGCAGAGGCTGCAGCACCAACACCACCTGCAGATGCAGCAGCAGCAGCAGAACGCGGGGCACCAGGGGCCGGACGGAGGCCCCGTCCCAGGAGGTCCGCAGGCTCCGCCCACTCAGGGCGGGCCTCAGCCCTCCTCGTCCCCTGTGCTGCTGCAGCAGGCCTTGCACCAGCGACTCCTTCAGCAGCAGCAGCAGCACCTGGGCGGGGCGTCGCCCGCGCAGCAGAACAATCCGATGAGCCCGCAGCAGATGTCGCAGTCGCCGCACCTTCAGGGCCCGCAGCAGCAGCAGCAGCTCTCCAGCTCCCTGAGCAACCAGGTGCGCTCGCCTCAGCCGTCGCCGCGCCCGCAGTCGCAGCCGCCGCACTCCAGCCCGTCCCCGCGCACCCAGCCGCCCCAGCCCCAGCCGTCGCCCCACCACATCTCCCCCCAGACGCAGACGGGGTCGCCGCGCCCGAGCCACCTCCAGCCTCATTTGCCTGGCATGGCTCCGCCTCCCCCGCCACCGCCCCCGCAGCAGCAGGGCGCCATGGACCCCGGCGGGTTCGGCGGCGACCAGAACTCCATGCTGCCACAGCTCGGTGGCATGGCGGGACTCCACGGCGCCGGAGCCAACGACATGCTGCCCCCTGGTGGACAGGATCTGGGAGTGAATATCAACACGTTAGACATTATGTAGTGGACGCGACGGAGCCTTGCCAGAGACAGTGTTAGCATTTCGTTGGGTTCTTTTTATATTGCAGTGATGAATTATTTAAAGTTTTTTTTTGTCAGTATGAACACGTTGAACTCTGACCTTCCTATGGGAGATACAGCAATTAATCCACATAAATGAGTTTAAGAGGTGAATGCTAAATTATGGCTTTTTTCCCCCCTCATATTGTGTACAGAGAGAGGATTATTTCTCAGACTCAGAATACAGCGCAGGTAATATTTTTGGGACTGGGTCTAGGGGAGCATTTACCTTTTTTAAGATATATTTTTAAGATTTTAAAACTGTTCAAATGTAAAAGACCGAATCATTGAATGCAATGGGCTTTATTTTCTATATATATATATATATACATCTCTATATATATATATACATACATATATATATATATTTTTGCTCCATGAACCAGTCTCTGTCTCTGTTGCTAGTTTGACAGTGTGGAGTGTTGCAGACGTTCTCGCGCACCAATGTTTCTGTGTTTATGATGCATATCTTCCTCGTCGACTTTCTTTCGGTTTCGCATCTGTTATTTATTCAGTTTTTTTTTTTTGTTGTTGTTTTGTTTTGTTGTTGTTTTTTTTTTTTTTTCGTTTTTTTTTTTTTTTTTCTTCCCTCGTTCCTGGAGACTGCTACGACTCGGGCAGAGTCTATTTTTTTTTGTTGAGCGCCTGTCGAGACGGGGGAGGGGGAGGGGGGCTGTTCCTTCACGTCGTCCGGTGAGAACGGCGGCGTTTCCGGGGGGCTTGGTGGTGCGCGCTGTCGGCCGGTGGTGTGTGTGTGTGTGTGTGTGTGTGTGTGTTTCTCTTTTTTTTTTTTTTTTTTTTGGTTCTCGCTTTGTTTCTTCTGAATCGTGCCACACTTTAAAAATGCCTCGCCATTGTGCCCGTACGGGACGGCCCTCCTGAGCGCACACGCCCCGTACGAAACGCCCCCCACCCCCCGAGCGCGTGCGGGGGGGCGGAGCTGCGTCCCCACAGACGTCCGTGTGTTTCAGCTGCTGTTCCGGCGAAGGAGGCTAGAGGTTTATCCGACGAACTGAAAGATGGAGAGAACGCCACTGATCTCACTCTCTTCTCACGCTCTCTCTCTCTCGCTCGCTCGCTCTCCTCGTCCCCTCCGCCTCCACCCTTCGGAAAAATGTCATTGCTCTGAAATTTGGGAGTTTAATTTAAATATTTTTTACTGTACAAAGAAAACACGAACTGTGGACTCCATACTTTTTTGTAATAAAACGAAGATAAAATACGTCAACGTTCCTCTCTTCATTTGCCCCCCCCCACACACACACACACACACACCCCCCACAAGTTGTTTACACAATTGATCTCTTAATATTTTCTGAGCTCTGCAGTTTTTACGGTCCACGACGTCACCGAGCAGCTTCTCGGAGTCCGGGTCCGAGCCCCCGAGGGAGAAAGTCCCCAAGCTGGAGGGGAGGAGCCTTCGGGAGGCACCCAGGCCGAGAAGGGGTCGACACCGGAGAACACGAACATGAGTCCAAAACGTCTCCGTTTCCGAAGGCGGCGCTAGTTGAGGTCAATGGCTCAGTGCTGTGGGCAGCAGGTGATCGTGTGGTGTTCAGGGTTCCAGGGTACAGGCCCCGGGTCCCCAGTGGTCGGAGATCAGGTTGAAGGGAAAGATGACGCCGCGTTTCTCGGCCCGAGCAGCTGAAACGCAAACGCGTGACAAAGCGCAGGAATTTCCAAAAGTGTGGAGGGTTTTTTGCTTGTTTGCTGAGGGTAATTCCACTGACGCGTCAGTTCTTCCCCCTTGATCTCGAGGGCGACTTTTCTTTATGGGCTTTCAGGTGCATTAAGCTCTTCGGGGTGTTTGCTTTTCATCTCCACTGGTGGGAAAAGAATCTGTTCACATGGAAACCTCCTAAAACCCGTTACGCCGTGGATACGTCGTGGTTTAGTTCAGATTCACCGTTTCACCATCAACACCGTTCCATAGAAACACTGAGAGACGAGGAGCTTCACTGGGGGTTCGGAGAGGAGACGTCCGGTTCCATTCGCCGCCACTGTGCAGAAGTCCAGTTCCAGTAGTTCCCTCTAGAGGTCATAAGTGGAACTGCACTGCCACAGTCACACAGGGGAAATGTGGCTGCGGTTTACTGCGCACGGCTACAGCCGAGTGACCACCTGGAGCCGAACGGTCAGTGCTGATCCTTGCGTTTGTGGTTCGTTGACCCCCTTTCACATCACCGCCACACAAGTAAAGGCCAATTTCTCGTAGAGAAAAGCACTCGGCGTGAACAAACGGACTGCGACACGTAACGTTGGTCATTTTGATTTATTGTAAATACAAATAAAAACGTAACCTCGCCATCGATGCTCTACAACAACTTTACAGGCTTTTCTCTCTTTTTTTTTTGTTTTTTTTGGAAGTCCACCACATGACCGATCACATAAGTTAAGGTCAGCGCGTCACATGCTATAAATACACCGAAAGCACATTGGTTCCGTATGCGAAACGGGGGCCTACACTTCAGCGCAGCATCTGCAGCGGTGCTTGGTCGTGTAAACCGATACCGTCTCTTTAAAAATGCAGCAAGGCCTCGGAGCACAATGAGGGGGGGGGAGGGGGAGGGGCGCTCTAGCCACAGGTGGGGCAAACACCCGAGCCAGGTGAGCCTCCTTCCTCCCGCGCAGGTACAGGACTAGACTGTAGTAGTGATGTGTACGTGACGTCTGCAGCTTCTTCTTTTTTTTTTTTTTTGTTCTTTAGTTGTGTTTTTATTAGGAACGACGACACCGGCTACGCGCTAAAAGGAAATGCTAGCGTGCGTTTAAGGCTTCCCTGCCGGCGACGTTCACGGAGACGAAGAGATGAATGGGAGCGTCTGTAAAGGGTAAACATCGAGAGACTTCACGCCAACAGACCAGGCGACTGGCCTTGGCTCCTTCCTCTCGCCCTCGAGGAGCCCTTCACCCGAAACTGCTAGCATCGCTAATCGATCGCTAGTGAAGTTAGCAAGTGCCGCTAAGCGGAGATGGCGCCAGGCCGAGGCCGGGTGTTGAGCGCGAACAGAATCTGATCCACAGTACTGAAGACTGCGATCCCCCCAATTCTAGGTGCTCGGCTTCCGAAAACGGCTTATATCTAAGGAATCTTCTGGTGAAAAATCACATTCCCGCAATTTTCCTCTTGGCCCAGATCTGCCGAGACATTCCGAGTCCAGATTTAGCCCGAAGTGGAAGTGACCATGTTGTGAACGCACCCCATCACACAAAGTGCACCACGACGAAATGTGGGGCAGTGGGACGGTACCTTACTCATGGGAACCTCAGCGGTGCCCAGGGATTTGAACCCACAACCCTCCGACCACGAGAGCAAGTGTCTACGTTTCTTTAGTGTCGAACTGGAGCTACGAGGCTAACGCCGCTAACGCTACAATTCAAAAATCGCATCCCCAGATGCTCGAGCCGCATCCAGCCCTTCGTGAAGGTGGGGCAGACTTGTGGGTGTGGTTTAGGACACAGCACGACTTACTGTGAGCTACAAACATGAGCCAAACCTCTGGAGCCGAACTCTGCTGCCGCCGCTCTGCACAGCGGGAGATGAGTTCCCGACTCCTCAGCGAACGACACAAATTCAACGTCAAACCTGCCGAGTCAGTGCTTCTTTGGGAACAGCAGGGAGTGAGATTTTTGTTGATCGACCAGAAATTTGGGGAACTTGTGAGACTGAAGTGCGAGATGCCTGAAAGTGGGCTTCCCTGGTGCTTTTGGCCCAACGTCAGATCCACATGGTTTTGGTCACAGTTTGTTGTTGTTGGTGTTTTGCAAGTTTCTCCGCAGCCAAGAAGAAACATGGGCTCGGCACTGAGACCAGAACCGGTACTGGCAGACACCACAGACCGTTTCCTGCCACCTCTACCACGAAGCCTCTCGTTTATGTAAATACACCGATCAGCCATAACATTAAGACCACTCACGGGTGACGTGAGCAACTCTCACGTTACTTCAGCACAATGGCACATGTCAGGGGGCTGAGATATATTAGGCAGCAGTAAACAGTCAGTTCTTAAGGTTGATGTGCTGGAAGCAGGAGTGATGTTCTAGAGTCCGGGCGTCTCCAGAGCAGCAGGTTCTTGTGGAGGGTTCTAGGTGTGCAGTAGTCAGTACCTACCAACAGTGACCCAAGGAAGGACGACTGGTGGGTCGAGGGGCGCCCGAGTCTCAATGCTGCACTGTGGGGAGTGAGGGCTACACATAAGAGCTGCTGTGGTGCAGAAAGTGACGCTGACTCTGATAGAAACACAGTGCAGCACAGTCAGAGCTGCTCCAGCAGCAGGAGGGACACATTCAGTGAGAGGCAGGTGGTCTTAATGTTATGGCTGAAGTTCTGCCGCTTAGCTGGGCTTTCTTTGGCCATGTTAGCGATGTAAGGTGAAGAACCCCTTCACAGCTGTAACGCTGCCCCCCGCTCACACCTGCAGGCCGCACCCACTGAAGAACCCCTCCGCGGTCATGGCCTCCCTAAACGTCACCGTCAGCGAGTTAATCGTCACGTCGGTCACGATCACCTTCCCAGGATGCTGCGCGTCGCCGGTCGCACTCGACTCCGTTTTTACCTCGGCGCTCAGCTGTAAAGTAGTCGTACACTCGGCGGTGTCCTCGTCCTCGTCCGTCCCCCTCTCCTTCTCCGCTTTGGGCCCTGACCCGTCCGTCTGACCCTGACCCTGCACACGGCTGTCAATCAAGTGGATTACAGACGCTCGGTCCTGGACCCTGTCGGTCAGACCCTCGTCTTTCGCTGGAGGAACCGATTCTGAACCGCTCTCCTGTGATTGGTCGGTCTTAGTCTCTTCGTGTGGTGGCAGTGCAGAGGCCCGGCCCCCCGACACGTCTGTGATGGTGCTGATCGCTGATTGGTCGGTCAGTCTCTGAACTGGGGCGCCCTCGGTGTGGACGTGTTCGCTCGGCTGGTCCCCGCGTTCTCGCGGCCCACTGTGCTGGTTGGCCAGGATGACGGTGTCCGGTTCCGCGGCGGGTCTGTGGTCTCCGATCATCTCTTGGGCTGAGAGAGAGAGAGAGAGAGAGAGAGAGAGAGGGATGTTATGCTAACTCTGTGCTCAGGTGCTCAGCGAAGATGACTCATACCACACCGTTTGGGTTTTGGGCTGGAGATACGCTCACAGCGCCCTCCCCACACGCAGCAGTGAGACTCAGGTGCCCATGACCCACCAGTCGTCCTTCCTTGGGTCACTGTTGGTAGGTACTAACTACTGCACACCTGGAACCCTCCACAAGAACCTGCTGCTCTGGAGACGCTCACTCACAACCTAATGTAACCCACCCACCTGACACGTACCACTGTAGTGAAATAACTAGAGACTCAATGTTAATTCACCTGTCAGTGGTGCTATTGTTCTGGCTGATCCGTGTGCATAATGAGTCCTTTCACACACTGGAATGTGACCCTGACAGTAGAGATGGTCTGAGCCGAGCGGCGCGGCCGTCACTGTGATGGACACTGGCTGGTGACGTTAGTGGGCTGTGCTCAGCTCCACGCTCGAGTATTCTCACACAAAGAGCAGGGCCCAGGTTCACAGCCACATCGTGTGCAGCTTCGCCGTGGTGATGGTGGTGGTGATGGTATTTGTAGTATTGTTGGTGGTGGTGGTGGTGTTGGTAGTGATGATGGTGGTGGTGTTGGTAGTGGTGATGGTGGTGATGTTGGTAGTGGTGATGGTGGTGTTGGTAGTGGTGATGGTGATGGTGGTGTTGGTAGTGATGATGGTGGTGATGTTGGTAGTAGTGGTGATGGTGGTGGTGTTGGTAGTGGTGATGGTGGTGGTGTTGGTATTTGTAGTATTGTTGGTGGTGGTGGTGGTGTTGGTAGTGATGATGGTGGTGGTGTTGGTAGTGGTGATGGTG
>JBBPDA010000138.1:821687-832800 GCA_037974385.1 Arnoldichthys spilopterus
TGCTACTACTACTACTACTACTACTACTACTACTACTGCTACTACTACAACTACTGCTGCCACTACTACTACTACTACTACTACTACTACTACTACTACTACTGCTACAACTACTGCTGCCACTACTACTACTACTACTACTACTATTACTACTACTACTACTACTGCTACTACTACTATTACTAAATATATTAGCAGGTACAACAGACCTGTGTTTGTATATTGTCAGTGTCAAAACAAAATGTTGAATCTACATTTTTTAGTCTTTTAGGACTTTTATTATTTATCATTAAAAATGTCAAAATTTCATGACAGACCTATAAAAATGGTCCACAGTGACCAATAAAATCCTGTCGCACTACTTTGCATTGTTTTTTCCTTCTTCTGTTAAGTATCTTTATTGTATAATGAAGTTTTGTTCAGAAAGTTGATAAAAATATACATAATTTGTGCACAAATAATGAAACTACGTCTACATTTTTTTCCACAGGTGGTAAACATGGTGGTGTTCAAAGACACTGTCGCGGGCATGGTGTTCGAGCACAGTGCCCTGGATGGCATGGTGGCTGGCCTTGTAGTTGAAAGAATGTGGCGCCTCTCAGAGTCTCAAATCACAGAGCACATGAAGACTCAGCCACTGATAAACGGGTCAGACGTTGTGTCTTCACATCCCAAAGCTCTAAAATTCCCACTGGGAGATGTAAACGTGCCAAGTCAACCTCTGAAAAGCCATTCGCAATCGAGTAACCCTGTTGTCACGTTTGAGGTTTCATCATATCCAGACGTTTTCACCACTCTAAGGGGTCACAGGGGTTTATACGATGCATGGATCAACTTCACATTGCAGCTCTCTCTGAAGCAAATCCTTGGAGACATAGCAGCCAGACACATCATGGTGACTCCCACTCACATGCGACACTATAAACATGGCCGCTGTGATCCAACCTACTCTGCCACAGCACAGTCTCGTAAACTTGTTACAGCACTGGGATCCTGTGTGGGACCAGACAATGTTCCTCGCTACACCAAAGATCTCTTTCGCCAGTTCCACCTGGCGTTCTTGGAGCACAAAAATCTCATCAAGGCAACAAAAAGTGGCCACGGTGTAGGCCCCCATTTAGCTGTCTTGCGCAGAAGTATGTCTCAGGACAACCCACTCAAGAAGTACCTGGATCTTTTTGGATGCCCTTCCATCTACCTCACTGGCTCAGATCTAATGGAAGGTGTGGAGTGTGCTGTGGGCAATGTATATGCTAACGACCAGCTAGCTGTCACTTACCTGGGCAAGAAGGACAAGGTCCGTCTTGTGCTAAACGGGAAGGGCATCTTTGCCAGTGTCTTAGGGGCACTCAAGCAGTGCCTTGAACTAAACCTGAAGCTGGTGATGCTTCTGGCAGTAAGGTATGCAATTGCAGGGCAGATGGGCGCCATTGAGTGCCTCCTGCAAAAAGAGGAAGGATCGGTGAACGGCACTGCAGAAGAAGATTTCACCAAAGTTGTTGATCCTAAAGGAAGAAGCAAAGGACACTGTGCTTCTGTAGGCAAGCCAGGCTTCACCATAGTGATTCATGGTGGAGCTGGTGAAGAAATGATGTTGAGCCATAAGGTGGTTGAGGTCATTGAATTTGCACTACAAACAGCACTGGCCCTAGGAGTGCAAGTGCTAAGCCACGGAGGCAGCAGTCTGGATGCAGTGCAGAGAAGTGTGGCTGCCTTAGAAGACTGTTTCTTATTCAATGCAGGTAAGGGCTCTGTATATAACCGAAATGGGCAGCATGAGCTGGAGGCTACCATTGTGGATGGACATGAAAAGAAGTCTGGATCAGTGGCTTGCTTGCGTAATGTGAAAAACCCAGTAAAAGCAGCTCGCCATGTGATGGAAAAAAGTGCACATGCCTTACTGACAGGAGATGGGGCTGAAGAGTTTCTGGAGGGCCTCCAGGATAATGAAAAACCAGTGAATGCAGAATACTTTCACACTGATGTCAGATACAAGGAGCTGGCTATGAAGCTAAGTGGCAATAAAAACAACCATCCCCAGACTGTAGGTGCAGTCGCTCTGGATTGCTGGGGCAAACTAGCAGCAGCCACATCCACTGGGGGGTTAGTAGGCAAGTGGAAGGGTAGAGTTGGTGACACAGCAGTTGTTGGAGCAGGGATATATGCTGATAAGAAACTTGCCGTCACGTGCTCTGGAGACGGGGATGCATTCTTACGTGAGACAGTTGCTCATAAAGTGGCTAGTCTCTACAAGCTCAAAGGCTACACTCTGGCACAGGCCTGTCGGGAAGTGATTCATGAGGATGTAGGAGCAAAATGCGCTGGAATCATTGCGGTTGACCATAAAGGTGAAGCAGTTGTTGAAACTAATGCTGGAGTGATGTTTGTTGCTTCAGTGGTCGATGGCGTTGCACGAGCTGAAGTTTTTAGACCCATGATGAACTTTGCGAATGTGATCTGGGAAACTGAAGAATTCATTGCCTATTTGCATCCTGAACCCTGGACCCCAGGAACCACAGTTCTCACTCGAAAGGCCTTAAATGGACCAAACAGCATCTTTCAGTTACCAGGGCCAGACTATGTGGCAATGTTACTTGGGGCACAAACAGTCAGTAATTTGCTTTGTGAGAAGCTTGGTGTGTACCGCTGTGCCCTGGTGTTTGTTCCCCAGCCAGACAAACCTGCTCATATCAAAATTTTACCTCTTCATGGACTGGAACCCAACTGGAAACCTCATCTTGCAGATGAAGAGGAGTTCCACATGCATGATCCTGGTTACTGCAGTTCCAAGAATGGCCCACGTAGTGAGGATGCTTACCTAGACAAAATCCAGGCAAAGATCAGGGCTTGCCTCCCAACACCCAATGCACCATCTTGCTATGATTTCCATGGGGATCCATCCAATAATGGGCTTTTTTCACGGATTGTGAGAGGGGAGGAACAACAGTGGCGTGTTTGGGAAGACAGTGAACATGTAGCCTTTCTTACCCCCTTCCCTAACACACCTGGCTTCACAGTTCTGGTACCAAGAAAGCCTCTAATAAGTGATGTGTTCCACTTAGAGAGGAGTGACTATACAGCCCTAATCTTGGCCACATGGAAGGTGGCTCATCTTCTCCAGCAAGGAATGGGAGCTCGAGGAGTGGCACTAATGTTCGAGGGGCTTGAAATTGACCATGCCCATGTCAAGTTGATTCCACTTGTCACAAAGCCTGGGGAAATGTTGCCTACAGTACCTCCTCAGTTCTGTCCAACCTACCCTGGTTATGTCACTTCAGCAGATGGTCCTCCAGCATCTGCAGAGGCTCTTAAAGAAATCCTCACCAAAATCACAAAAACCACTCCACCTCGTTCCTGGGAACAGCCACAAAGCCACTCCACATTAGCAATCAAGAGCCAGTGGTACCGCAATCTCTTTCAGATCCAAAATACTCTGTTCCACAGCACTGTTGAGTATTTTGGCAACAAATGCAAGTTTGCATACGCTCTCACTCCAATCACGACTGACACAATTTCATCACCAATGGGCCTGGGCTCAGACTCTGAGCCTGTGTTCGTCAACATGCTAGGCCAAGATGTGTACCTGGCGGACTCCATGCAGTTTGTGCTGGAATACTTCTTGCGGTTCCAGGACGGACTTCCTGGGGCATACTATGTCTCTCCCAGTTTCCGGGGAGAGGATCCAGATGCTACTCACCTGAATCAGTTCTACCATATTGAGTGTGAGCTACTAGGTGACATGGATGATGCTATTAGTATAGCAGAAGGGTTTGTGGCCCATTTGACTCACGCGATGCTAAAAACCCACTCCAAGATCATCCTGAGTGCAGCAGGAACATTGTCCCATGTACAAGACATGCTGAAGACGTTGGAGAAACCGCTTCCAAGAGTGACTCTAGACCAAGCAGTTGCAATGTTGCCCTCTGCTGACTGCCTTGAGTGGGTACAAGAGGGGCAGCCACAGTTTGGTCGAAAGCTAACCCGCAAAGGAGAACGGATCCTGATCGAAAAGTATGGCGGTGCCGTGTGGTTGACGGAAATGGATCACCTTGGTGTGCCCTTCTACCAAGCTTATGTTGAAGGCTCTGGCAGAAACAAGGCAAAGGCAGCCGATCTGCTCTTGGGGCTGGGGGAGACAGTGGGGCTCGGGGAACGACACTCAACATCTGAGATGGTGCAAGAGGCCCTGCGACACCACGCTGTGCCCGAGGAATCCTACAGATGGTACATGAACATGAGGCAAGTTACACCTCTGTGTACAAGTGGATGGGGAATGGGCACAGAAAGGTACCTTTGTTGGCTGCTACAGCACAGCGATGTCCGAGACATGCAGATCATCCCCAGGTTGAAGGCGAAGAAGTACATGCCTTAAAACGACAACATTGTTTAAGTAACATTAGGGGCAATTTAAGTTATTCTGTGTCAAACATTCATAAGTATCACTGCTTGTTACATGAAATGTTACTGAAAACAATGAACTTTGACTCGTTTGATCTCCACAGTGAGATTCAGGTATCGATATCAGTGGAAGCTGTATGAACATCCTTGGGATGTGTTTTATACCGCAGGTGTCTGTCAAACCTTGACACACGTGTTTTCTTTTTCCTTAAGCATTAATGCATTGTTTTGTGATTGTTTTATTTCCATATACATTATGTCATATATACGTATACTATACATGTCTTATTATCTTATATTCTGGTCAACACATCACTGAGTGAATCTGAAATGAGACAACGTGGCATTTTGTCTGTAGCCTTTCACAGTCAACTGGCTTCCCAATGTATGAACATTTCTGATTTCTGCATAAACATTGCTCTTCTTTTTTTGGCAACTTGCTTCTCTTTTACCCCCTCATTTTCCCTTTTCCCATGCCATTCTTTCAACAATGGAAAATGACAATAAAGACACATGTAACCTATCAACCCCGGCTCTCCTTCCTGTATAATGTTTAGCAGATTTTGTGTGAAGTGTGAGAAAAAAATGTTCTTCTGCCATTCTTCTGTTCTTCTTCGTCTCCTAGACTGTATCTAGACTCACAGACAGTATGAAAAAAAACCACCTGAAATATTTCCACTGCATGCAAACACAAAGACGGCATCTCGGGCATGATCTACAGCCAACGTCCAGGTTTAAATATAGCCACAAGGAGGCCTAATCAGGTTCTTGTGACCACGAAACACACAGGAAACCTCGTGACTGTGTAAAAGTACTGAAGTTACTCAAAAATGGCAAGAGGACAAAGCAGGTTGGAGAGAAAACAGACTTTCTTTATCAGTTCCGGAGCTGTTCAACCCTCAGCCTATACAGCAACCACTCTGTCGTTTACAGGAGACCATCAGGAGACTCCGAAAACATCAGAGCCATTATCAAAGTCTGTTTAGGCCAGAGAGCATTAAGTGCTTAAGGTCAAATTTGCCATTATAAAAAAAAAATCTCTCCTTCCGTGAGGGTTTGGTGTGAACTGGTTCAGACTGGGTCTTATTTACAGTGGAGGTGAATGGAACCAGACGTCACAAATACAGCCATGTTCTCACCCCAGTGAAGCTCCACATGTCTCTGAGCGTTTCTATGGTGATGTTGATAATGTAAAATAGTGAATCTGAGCTAAATCACTCTGGGGGACTATTTTAGTTCACAACGCCCTGCACGTATCCCTCCACCATGTTTGGGGTTTTGTGTGATGGGCAGTGTTCACAATGACTAATATCCACTTTCAGCTGCACTGTATGGCGTATATATGGGAAACAATCATTTGATATTAGCATTGGTTACTTGGGGCAGTAGTGGCTTAGGGGTTAGGACGCTGCCTTTGAGACCTGAAGGTCACAGGTTCGAGTCACTGGGCACCACTGAGGTTCCCTTGAGTAAGGTAACATCCCGCTACACTGCTCCCCGGGCGCTGTTGGTAGCTGCCCACTGCTCCACGTGTGCATGTGTGACGGGTTAAATGCAGAGGTCACATTTCGTTGTGGTGCTTGAGTGTGTTCACAATGACAAAGAGTCACTTTCACCTAGCTAGTAGCCAGTAGAGAGAATTTTAATGAAGCGGTTTGCTAATGTGGCTAATGTGGCTAGCTGTGAAGGAGGTTGCTTTTGTACATATGACAATAAAACGTTGAACTGAATAAATTCAGCTCATCAATGAACATCTAAACGCTTTATAAAAGGCAGATGGAAATGTAAATGGATGTAAACAGTCCGACAGCAGAAGTTTGGGGCCCGGCAGGGCTTTAGCCTGGGTCATCCTGCCTCTGTGAGTGGATGGGGGAGCAGTGCAGAAGTGATGCAGTGCAGCGGCTCCACCGCTAGAGGTCGCCTGCTGCGCCGGGCGGAAGGGACTGTCATGGCCGGCCAGGTGAAGGCTCTGGTGGCGGCGAGGTGGTTGGCCGACGCGGTCAGAAACAACGCCGTGGGGCCCGGCCTGCGCGTGCTGGACGCGTCGTGGTATCTGCCCAAGCTGGGGCGCGATGCTCGCGAGGAGTTCCGGCGGTGCCACGTCCCCGGGGCCTCGTTTTTCGACATAGACGAGTGCTGCGACAAGTCCTCCCCGTTCGACCACACGCTGCCCTCCGCCGCCGAGTTCGCCGACTACGTGGCGGCGCTGGGCATCGGCAACCGCACGCACGTCGTGGTGTACGACGGCAGCGACCTGGGCTCGTTCTCGGCGCCGCGGGTCTGGTGGATGTTCCGCCTGTTCGGCCACAGCTCCGTGTCGGTGCTGAACGGCGGCCTGAGGCACTGGCAGCGGGAGGGCCACCCCGTCAGCGACCGGCCCGTGCAGCCCGCACGGGGCGAGTTCAGGGCCGCGCCGCCGAACCCCGCCTGGGTGAAGAGCTACGAGGACGTGCTGCGGAACCTGGGCAGCGGGGAGGTGCAGCTGGTGGACGCGCGGGTGGAGGGGCGCTTCAGGGGGCTCGAGCCGGAGCCCAGGGAGAGTAAATACAGCACATGAACAACACACCGCTGATATTAATGATCATTTATCGATTACAGCAACACTGACTCGGTGTTTTCGGTCATATTGATATATAATAATATATTTTTATTGAATTATATTAAATTATTGCCTTAATTTGATTGATTATCGATTATAATTCGCTATTATTGAAATTCTGTTGTATTATTTCCTCGATATATGTGGTAACGAGGATTATAATGTATTAACAGTATCAATATAATTATATTTAATGTGATTTTTAATTATTGGCTTAATGTTTTTATATTTATCTTATTAAAATTATATTAAATTATATTTTTAATTGATATTTTAAAATAATTTTAATTTTAATTTGTTCATGTTAAAATGACACTACTGCCCTGATATTTTTTGTTAATGTGCAGTTATAATTTATTATTATTTATTTAATTAATACTATTTTTAAATTTACATTTACTGTTTTTAATATATTTTTTTTTTCATTAATTTTATTCAAATTATGTTTTCAGTGTAATATTTTGGGCAATATTGATATACAGTGAGTGTGTAATTACTGTCCGAACCTTTTCATTATGAATGATTAACCTTCATGTGACCAACGCCCCTCCCAACCCCTGGTACCAGTAGGTGAATTGTTAATTTGTAAGGGGGGGGGGGGGGTAATGGGAGAATGCCCCTCCTCCCAATCCACCAATGAGGGACTTCGGGAGGTGAACTTTCAGGCCTCTGAGGCCTGGGTACAGTGTTTGTGGTGGGTTGAGGGTCAAAAAGGTTGAACAGTGTACAGGTGAAGGGGGGGGGTTGTCACTAAGCGTCTGAACGTTCACAAGATGACGGGACAAACTTTTTTACAAAAATAGGAGGGAAAAAATTGAGTTGTGCAAAAGTTTGCGCACCTCTGGTCAAAATCCATGTTAATGTTGGTTTTACGTGAGATCAGCTGCTACAGAGAACAAACCTCTGCACAGTTTAGTGCAATATCAGTGTTTTTTTGTGAATTTTACACATTGGGGGAAAAGATAAACTCCCCAATGTGGCCTGTGCAAAAGTAATGGCACAGGGGGTCCCCAAATCTGGTCCTGGGGGGCTGGGAGGTGGTCTGTGAAACACTTGGTCTGAGTTCTGCTCTGATTGGACGTCGGTGAAAATACTTTAGCTGCGGAAGATGACCCCCCACAACACCCCCCCCCCCCCTTTCTCTACCCCCCTCTCTCACACCCTCTCTCTCTCTCTCCTCCCCCCACAGACACGGAACCCGGCCACATCCCCGGCTCCATCAACATGCCGTTTCCCTCCTTCCTGGACTCGTCCGGACTGGAGCGTCCGGTGGAGGAGCTGACCGAGCTGTTCCAGAAGGCAGTGGTGGACCTGCAGAAGCCCCTCTGGATCACCTGCGGCTCAGGCGTGACCGCCTGCCACATCGCCCTGGCGGCCCACCTGTGCGGGCACCCGGGCGTGAGTCTGTACGACGGGTCGTGGTCGGAGTGGTTCGTTAAGGCCGCTCCCGAGCACGTCGTCTCCGAGGGCAAAGGCAAGAGAGTCTGAGATCAGTGTCTCATCGTCTGGGCGACATGGGGGCGGAGCGGGAGATCAGGAGAGCGGGAAACAGTTTCAACTGCTTTGCATATTGCATTTGCATGTAATTAATTAATTAAATGTATGAAATAACAGTTAGTGCGTATTAACGTCTTGACCGTGATCAGCTGTTTGACCCCAGGGGTCATTTGTTATAATAGAATGTCCAGAGAAAAGCACGTATCTCCCTCTTGTTTTTTCCCCTGTGTAAACACAGTGGCTTGTCTTCACACTGTGTGAGACTTTCGTGAGGAACGGACCAATAGAAACGCTCCGGGGCCCCTCGTTCTAAACGTTTCGTCCACTGACTTACAGTAGACGTGAGGAACGTTTTACCCTCTGCCACACATTCTGGAGATGCTTGTTTTTTCTCGGACAGCGATGATATTAAAGGGCCCAGATCATGGTAAACCGTGGGGGGAGGGGTGGGTTTGTGTGGGGGGTGGTGTAGAGTATGGGCCCTTTAAGGGACAGTGTTACTGCATTAGTCCCCTGTTCCTCTGTGCCAGAGTAACAGCAGGATGCTGCGCGTTGGCATCGTCCAGGCCGAGTCCGTGAACGTTACGGTGTGTGCGGTCGATTACGAGGTGTATAAAGGGCTTTGCACACCGCACACCTCGGTGTAGGTGACTAGTGACCGTCCATTTTACGAAGTGCCCTTAAATCCTCACTAGGATCTTTCACTCTGTTGCCGTCGGTGATGTTCAGCGGTTCGAGTGATCAGTGAAACTGTTATTTTTGTAAAATTGCAATAAATCATTGAAAGTGAAACAGTTTCCTTTCCTTCATTGGGGTGAGGGAGGGGTCCGGTGATGGGGGGGGGGTGTCTATGGGGAGCTCTGGTGTTAGTGTTTGTGTCGTGATTTCTGTCCTGGTCTCCGACAGCATCTGCATGTGGAAACCGCTCAGTACTGGGGCAGTGGAGCCTAGTGGTGAGGACATGGCACTTGTGAACTGAAGGTCGCGGGTTCAAGTCCCGACTTAGGTTCCACTGAGGTTCCCTTGAGTAAGGTACCGTCCCATTACACTGCTCCCCGGGCGCTGTTGGTAGCTGCCCGCTGCTCCACGTGTGGATGGGGTTCAATGCAGAGGTCACATTTGGTTGTGCACTTTTAAGTGATTGGGTGTGTTCACAATGACAAAATAAGTCACATTTGCTTGTGTTTGCATATTACACACGTTGTGAGGACCATGATGACAGGAAAAAAAAAACTGGAGATGGTGTAGAAATGAGGACATTTTCAATCAGGTCCTCACAAGGAACCGTCCTGGTTTTTATTTATTTATTAAAATGTAACTTTTTTTTGTTAAGCTACCAGAGCAGAAAAGTGGCCTTTTGTTTCCCGAGGTGAAGCTCAGGGTTGAGTTTAGTTGACTGTCCAGTGTGATTGAAGCACAGGGTTGGAGAAGTCAATGGGATGTACTCGCAGAGATAGGAATACCAACCTATGTGTGTGTGTGTATAGGAGGGGGCGTGTTGGGGGGCGTGGCGGCGAGAGGCTTGGCCACACTCTTCATGGCGGAGTGAGGTGGACGCTGTTAGGTGTCCCACCCTCTGCCTGAAGGTCCTGACGCGCACAGCCATGAGCAGCAGAAGCAGAGACGTTCACGGAACGCGCCTTTCCTCACTCCGTCCCCGCCACAACTGGAGAAACCTCCCTGTCCAGTTGTGACCCCCCCCCCCCCCCCCCTCGCTCACACAAGACACAAGAGCATCAGCCCCGGCCGCCCGGACCTCCGTCCGCTGCTCGCTCGCTCCGTCCGTCTGTCCGCGCGCTGCAACAGATGCTACAGATGTTGGCGCGTGGTTTGCGGGTATTTTAGGCGCTTTTCTCGCTCGCGGTGAGCAGTAAACGCCCCGCGCTCAGCGGAGAGCGCGGTCCTCGGTGTCCGGAGGCTGCGGCGAGGTAAGCGAAGCCGACGCCTGCGATATAGATCGCCCACAGTGATTCGCTGGGAAACGGACCAGTCCGGGCGGTTTAATCCCGGAGATGGTTGGAATCTCGTAGTGTTGCGATTTCACACGATTAAAGCTGAGATTCCTTTATATTTGTATATAATTTTTTTTTTAAATCTTCGTTTTGATGTCGTCGTCGTCGTTGTTGTTGTTGCAATCGCCTGTGTGTCCACAGGGCGGCGCCAATGAGTCATGTCTGGCATTGCTCTGAGTAGGCTGTCGCAGGAGCGCAAAGCCTGGAGGAAGGACCACCCCTTTGTGAGACCCCACTCAACTCATTTCAGTAGATCAGTGTTGTGATATTATTATTATTATTATTATTATTATTATTATTATTATTATTATTATGGTAATAATTGTGATGATTACAATAATAGTTCAAGTTCAGTTTATTGATCATGTGTTGGACAAGAAGAACCAGTCAACTCAGCAGAAGAACATGATAAGAATTAATATAAAATAAAATATAAAATAAAATAAAAAATATTAAATTTATATATATGAGAAGAATATTTACAAATATATAAAGGAGGGCACATTGTGTAAAGTGTGATGTGCACTGACGGCAGTGTGTGGTGGTAGGTTATGAGTTCAGGAGCCTGATGGCAGTGTGTGGTGGTAGGTTATGAGTTCAGGAGCCT
>JBBPDA010000138.1:844526-855705 GCA_037974385.1 Arnoldichthys spilopterus
CTACATGAAGACTGCTGTGAAGATTCTGTTCCAGGGCAATGATGAGGTTGTTGAAGCCCACCTTCCTGACCAGCTGGAGAACATTCGTCATATTGCAGATGACTGCCTTGAACTGGCTGGATCAACAGAAAAGAAGTTTGCTGATGTCATCAATATCATCCAAGAGCTGCTGGAAGCATGTATAAATGCAGAGCATGTTTATGGAGAAGAGCTGGAGACAATCAAGAAGAAACTGGAGGAGAATAAACTGAGAAAGCAGATTGCAGAAGAAGCTGTTAAACGCTCTGAGAAGGTAGTTAAAGTCGTGGAAGAGGAACTGAAGGAGGCAAGAGAGAGCTACCAAAAAGCAATGGAGTCTCTCCCCAGTGGATGGGACACGGTGGGTATGGACCTTGTTGGAGGGTTTACTCAGGGTGTCGCAGCTCTACTAATTGGACTGACAGCTGCTGTGACTGTGTGTGTAATACATCATGCCTCAAGAAAAATTGCAGGAACAGTGAAAGATGTAAAAGGTGACCGCTCTTCTGCAGATGCAGTTGATGAAATAATCATCTACAGCAAGTCTTCCGAAATCCTGGTGTGTGCTGAGATAATTCTGAAGTTTGTGCAGGAGAATAACATTGACTGGAAGAATCTGTATGATCAGAAGAAAAAAGCTGCAAAGACGAATTTCTTGAAAGATCAATTCCAAAGAATCAAAAGCAGTTTAGATAAATTGCCAGAATGCGAACCAAGGACAGATGCTCTGGAGTTATGTGAAGAGGGCATCGACATCTGCAAGGAACTGGCAACATATGCACCAGATGGGAAATGTGAAGAAGGCAAAACAAATGAGCTGATTGAGAGAATTAGAAAACTGACCCAATCTGCCCGCACTTTTGACTGTAAAAGCAAAGACGCCACAAAAACCCCTTCCATTACTCCAATACCACCAATGCAGTATAAGGAAGAAAGTAGATCTGCTAAGCTGAGTGCTTCACAAAAGGCTTCGGAGAATGCCAGGTTCTGTATAGAGCAGAACCGAGCTCAGCTGAACAATGTAAGACACACCTATGAAAAGAGTGTGGAGAACATGGAGCAAAACCAAAAGGAACTGACTGAAATCCTTAATGACATAAGGAACAGTCAAACCAAAGAGATTGACTTTAACACCACCATACAAATGTTGGTCAAAGGGACAGATGCCTTAGGCAGAATGAAGGAGCAGTGGGAGAAGATGGTGCACTTCTTCCAGATGGTGTCCATCGTTGTGAAAACCAGCCTGACCAGAACTCTCAAAGATTTTACCTCCACGTCTGAGAAGACTCAAACTCTTTCCTACAGTGCAAGACTCTTCTCCAAAGACCTGCTGTACCTTCAAGCTTTTCAAGCCACCAACATCGCCAACCTTGTCCACATGATCTCGGCACCCTACACCGAAGTGTCCAACAAGTATCTGATGGATCGGGTCAGTTCACTGGGCAGACTAATGACCATGGACAAGGAAAAGCCAGAGTTTCATGAGGAACGTCTGAAGTTACAGAACTCATGTGATGAAGCTCAGAAGGCCATCTTGCGCCTTGTTTTTCAGAATAAGACTGAGTTTGAAAGAAAGACCAACTCAAGACTGGAAAAGATTGATAAAGAGCTGTTGGCCATTCTTCCCCCTGCTGCTCCAGAAGAGATGAAGAGCATCCAAGCAGCTGTTGAAAAAGGATTTACAGAAGATGAAGAACTTGACAGTTGAGTGTATGTGCAAAAGTCATACATTTATTGACATTACTTTGTACAACAGCAAATGCCGGCTTGTTTGTCTGTTTCTCATTCATTTTGCTGGATATTTTCTAACAAATATTTATATTATATATAATTTGTGTTCAATGCACAAGCCATTAACAAGCACCATATTGAAAATGTGATTTCAAAGATCTGCCAGTGAGGTAAGCATAAATCGCTCAGATTTCTTGAATTAGTCAAAGATGTTTAGTTCTTCACTAAAATTCCTTAATATGTTTCCATTCATTGCCCATTTTAATCTTACATTTCAGCTTCCGGTCTGATCCATGATGTAATCCATGCGGCAGATATCAGACTGATGTTACTGCTTCAGCTGCCAATCTAGAATCCATTGATTCTTCCCATATGAAATGGAGAGCAGGCAACAGCTAACACTGCAGCAATGCATGAATCGGTTGAGCTATTTACAGCTGTTAAGACCGATCTGGAAAAAATGTAAAGAATTTAATTAAATGTTGCTCTCAAGCGTTGAAAAAGAAAACTCCGGCAACGGACACGGATCAGAACCCTCGTCTTCAGACTGGTGGGGCAGGATTCAGGGTGGTAATATTTCTGGAAGCATTGCCAGCTACATGTGTGATCGAATTACCCCGTGATCTTCATTCAGCTCAGTTTTAGCTGCTAGTTAGTTCGCCACAGGGAAACACAGGGTTATAATCGCACATATTTATTATACAGGTGCAGTGAACGCTGCAGAAGGTTCCACCAAGTCCCTGCGTTTGGTGATCTGATGTTTCTTGACCATGTGACATGGGGGAAAAAATTGTCATCAAGTATATATATTGCTGCAGCCAGGAGACAAAAGTCTAGTAGGAAGGGCAATGTCCGGTTGGAAGGTGTTATCATGGCCAAAGTTCCTGATGTTGTCAAATGAAAAGTCGGGCACGAAGATTCTGAAGTTTTTCGCCGCTTATGTGACATACAAGGGTGAAATATGATCCATAATATACACCAGGGCCTTAATTTCTCCTCTCTAGACTGAGGGCAGCTTGAACATTTCTGATTAAACTGGAAATAAAGAGAAGCTAAGCAGAAAGGCCTGGGAGGACGAAGATAATGCAAACCTTGTTCAGTAAAAGCAGATTTACATGAATCAGCCAATCAGCAAGGCCTTGAGTTCCTGGATGAACTAAATTACACAATCAGTGATATTTTGGTATAAACCTTCATCAGTTCAATAAAAACATTTTTAATTAGTTTGACCAGAAATGTCATCCTTAAACCAGTGATTCAGTGTGTTGTAGGGTCTTTAAAGGAATAGAATTATATTCTAATACAGATATATTAACAATTATATACATATTTATATAGATATGTCTTTAAAAATGATGCATACTGTAATATTCTTTTTATTAAGACTTAATAAACAGTTAAGAAGTTGGAGTTTAGAAGATGAGCTGCTGCTGGAGGTGGGAGAGGACTGGTTGCTATTGGACACTGTATTCCCTCCTACTAAACATTGCCCCTCCTACTCCTACAATAGCTACATTGCTGTAGTTAGTGATGTCGTTGTTCAAACGGTCCGTTCACTTATGCTGATGGACAATGGTGAGGAAATCCACAATTAACCAATAGCAGAATTTTAACATCAGTTTCAAAGTTGATCTATCAGTGTGTTGTGGGCACTGTGGTGCTCTGTGTTCAGGCTCCTACACAACACCAAGACCTATACAGCTATATGGGCTAGATTTATAGGACTATTTTTCTCAGCAGAACCATGAAACGTAGTGTTGTGGGCTAATGTGCACTGGTCAGCCATAACATTAATACCAATGATGTGACCTTGACTAGTTATTGGGCAGTGGTGGCCTAGTGGTTAGGACACTGCCTTTGTTCGAGTCCCAGCCCGGGCACTACTGAGGTACCCTTGAGCAAGGTACACTACTCCCCGGGCGCTGTTCATAGCTGCCCCGCTGGTGCACGTGTGATGGGTTAAATGCAGAGGTCACATTGTGGTGCTTGAGTGTGTTCACAATGACAAAGAGTCACTTTCACTTATTTAATTACACTGGCACTTTCACAGTATTAAGGCTGATGTGAAGAACCTGGTTCAGCTTATTTCAATAATATTTTTGAAGTGTATTTTTTTACATCACTTTTTTTTTATTTTTTGCTTAATCTAAAAAAAATGACTTCACTAAACATATGTTTCTAGTTTGATTTGATAAACAACCCTCATCTGCTCTGAAAACTTTGCAAAATGTTAAACTGAGTTGCAAAATAAGAATGAGAGAAAAAAGAAAAATATATAATAAAAAAAAATCAAACAACAAAAAATCCTTAAACACAAAGTAGCATCTCTGAGGTCTCCACCTGCAGTTTCTTCTACCCACGGTTAGAGGGCAGCATTGCCTCTCCCTTGGTTCCTCTCCCAGATGCGCCTCATCCTCATCTGTGGGACTGCATTTAAGCTTCTTCCGATTTCCTTCCTGCATTCAGTCGTAAACTCACGAGGCAGTGTCTAGCTCTCTCCAAGACTCCTGTTTCCTCCTGAGACGTTTTCCCTTTGGAGTTTTGCAGTTTTCCCTCTGCCCGTTTCTCCCACAAGCTTTTCTTTTTAACTAGCATTTATTCTGTTTGCTGTTTCTTTTGGAGTTCAGTCTCCTGGTCATTTTCCTTCTTTATTTAAAAAAAAAACACCATGTTATCTTTTATTCTAGATCAGTTGTCAAATCCACTCTCCTGTTTCAATTTAGCATCTTTCACCACAGAGTGAACGTTGCAGCACTCTGTCTTGTACAGGCCTGGTGCAAGCAATCACTGTGACCCAAACAGATCTGTTGACCCACAGTTTCTAATTTGGAAATGTCCGAATGCTGACAGAAGGAACTATCTCATCAGCTAACATGCTAATGAAGCACGTGGCTACTTCCATAAACTCACTGACATTGATTGATCTGAGCCAGAGCATCCCAGACCACATCATCTGCTTGAATTTTGTGTAGCAGTGATCTAAGGCCTTAGTTCCCTTCTTTGACGTGTACTGACGGTTATGAAGGTTAGGCAGGGCCATCGCCTTGTTGAAATCCCCTGCTACAGTGAGAGGACTGTCTGAATGTGTTTGAAGTGTTTAGAAGGTTTCAGAAAAACGAAGGTTGTGCACTGATGTGCTGAAACTTTACTCTGTCCAGTGGTGTGGATGTTCTCGAAGTCCGAGTTGGACTCCGACACACTTTCCACAGTGTTTCTTTGTGCACCTGCGAGGTCTTTTGCCATTGTTGTTGTTGTTGCCTGAAAATATCATGAAGCCACAACGGATCAACTGAGAAACCTTCTATAAACTGGTAAGTAAGCTTATGCTCAGAGAGTGTCACTGTCATAAACAACTGAAGCTGAGACCTTGTAAATGTAAAGAGTGTCAGAGGGAGAAAACAGGAAGGCGTCTGGTTCCAACTGCACCATCTTGGTAATCCCAGTAACTTTGGTCACATTTACTTACATAACTCCAAATACTATCCTTAGATATGACCATGTGAACATTACCATACAGTGCCCTCTGGAATTATTGGCACCCTTGCCAAACATTATTGAAAATTCACCATTTTAATTATTGTCTAAATATCAATGAAAAGTTTTGTTTTTTTTTTAAACAAAATGTCACAATTATTGAAAAAAATATTATATTTAACTAAATTTAAAGAAGTATGATCCCATGCATCCTTATTTTAGGCTGGTCTGAATATTTATGATATGTTAAGTAGTCATCAATGATTTTTTGAAGACAACAGTTGACTTCCATACCATAACATGCCAATGCAGGAATAAACAACATATTTCTACATTAAATTATGATATATTGTGATATGTGCAGCTGGCACATGTTCATAATTTTTTCAGAACAAAAATAATAATTCAGACTTGATTAAATATCTCCTGCTTTATTGTTCGTTAGTAAACAGTGTTTACAAGAGTACAGTCACAAAAGCACTGGGAATCATGTTTGGAGTCCCTTCTTTATTTCAGATTCAGATTCAGAAAACTTTATTGGTCCCAGAGGAAACTGTTGAGGTTCATTAAGTAATTTCTACAGACAGGATTGTCTAAAAAAAGAGAAATGGTGAAATCTCTCAGTCCCTTCTATAATTGTATGGAAGACTCGTTGAATCCTATTAAAAAAATTAAAGAAAAAAACCTTACATAACAAAAATAAACATAATGGTTACATTACACAATCAAAGCTATAAGCTCAAACTACCTACATCTCTATACATACATTACAGGCATATTGCGCAAATTCAGTTAAAGCTACATATAATCACTTCAAACAAACTAGCGCCATCACGTACAATCAACCACATACATCATATATGTGCAATTTAAACTAATATATCAGGTGCATCGGCCTGTGTAACAATGTTAATGTGAACAGGTTTAACACTTAAAAAGAAATAAAAAAAAACAAAAGAAACATTGCAAATACAATCAGATTTGTTTAATGACATGCCTCAGTCAAGACCATGTTTGAACCAGGGACATCGCAACATTGTAACCCAGTACACTTTTAAGGTAACCAAATAGCTACCACTTAAATGCTGAATAGGAAACTTTCTTTGTGTGAGTCAGGCAACGGTGTACTACCTTAGGATCCAAAAAGAAAACACTGGACCAGAGCGTACCTTTCATGACTTTTATGTAATTATTCATCAAACACGAGTTAACAACCAGAGGCATTTACATCCAATAACAATTTTTTTGCTCTTATATTTGTTGAGCAACCGAACGAGTGCATTGTCCCATTTCATGCGCAAAGGATGTTCATGGAGCACTGACGATAAGATCCAGTACGAAAAAATATTTAAGAGGCCTCTAAAAAAAACTTTCACCCATGGAAAAATTGGTAACCTGTTGTCCTTCTAATGGAGTTTGGAATGTCATGAAAACCTGAGGAATCACTTCCACTAATATGTTGATGAAATATACATCTACAGCAAGTCTGCAGAAATCCTCAAATGCACAGAAAGCATTCTGCAGTTCATAGAGAAGAACAACATTGACTGGAAGAAACTTTATGATCAGAAGGAGAAAAAAACAAAAACAGATTTTTCAATAAATCAATTTACAAGAATGAGTGGTGAATTAGACAAATCCCCAGCATGTGATCCAAAGACCCAAGCCCTACAGTTATTTAAAGAAGGCATCAACATCTGCAAAGAACTGGCAACCTATGCACCAGATGGTAAATGTGAGGAAGCCAAAACAGGGGAGCTGATAGAGAAAATCAGGAAACTGAATGAATCCGCCCGCACTTTTGACTGCAAGAGCAAAAATTCCACAAACACTCCTTCCCTGACTCCGAAACCTCCCATGCTGTCGAATGAAGAAAATATTTCACAGAAACAGCGCCCTTCTGAAAGAGCAGTAGAGAACGCCAGATTTCGAATTGAACAAAACCGTTTATAATTAAGAGCAAATTGTAAAATAATATTTTTAGACTCAGATCTGTAAACTGGATAACTTTTCTCAATGGATAAATTATTTTTTGTATAATATATTTTGTCTTGTTTGTTAATTTTGTTTATATCATATTCATGCAAAAATACTGTAACGATTGGAGGACGCTTGGATCCAAACGCAGGCTTAACAACACTTTTTATTTGCAACATGCAAATAGGTAAGTCCATCAGGCAAAATCAAGGTCAAAAACAGTCCGAGGTCAGAACGGGAACAAACAGGAATACAAGCGCTAAGGCTAAGGCTATGGTAAATATACGAAAGCTAAGGTCGATACACAGAGACTATGAGCTAAGGATGCTAAGGCTATGAATCACAGCTAGGGATACTGCTGAGAAACAGACAGTAGGGTGCGAGTTTATGTAATGTCCCTCATTAGTCTTTTAATCCAGGCCACCTGTGCGAGGCTGGGCGTGGGAGCCACGCCCCGGCGTGACGGACCCTGACCACCTCTCCATGGACTCCCTTCCTTACAAACACAGAAAACTGTAAAACTTTTAAAAAGCGTTTCGACACCACTGAGCAGTATTTTAGTGTTAATAATATTTCAGAATTCCTTAAAAAGCAGTTTTAGGAATTAGATTTTCTGCATAAACAGCTGATAGTGTTAGTGGAAGAACATCATCTTCACCTACAAACAACACTTACCGGCTTTTAAAATCACTTGTGTTCAAAATTTCACAATAAATTTCTTTCTGAACCATAACTGCTGATTTTTTTTGTCTCCCTCTTCTTCCAGATATAGCTGACCATGGTACGACTGCCACTGAATCCAAACTCTGTGCTGTAAAGCCCTGTGGACATGGAAGCCTTCATTAGATGAGGGAGGTCTGGCTTGTTCTGTCTTAGAGTCTCCTCCATAGTGAGGCCCTTCTCCAAGAGATGCTGCACAAGAGACAAACTGATGAAGATGGTGAACCTGTGATCTGTATTTCATCTGGACAATGTTCCTGTGTAAAATAGTGTTTTTGAGTGGGAGACATTTCGGACACAGGCTCTGTGTTCCACAGTAAAAACAGTCCCTACTGAAACAGTGGATAAGAATCACATGTTCCCATGAAATTCATTGGAAATGCATGTGAGGGAGTTTTGAAGCTCATGTGGACCCTCAACATCAGCTCTATTGCAAGAATCACATCTCCAGCAGCATCTTTACTTGCAAAGGCTAACCAGGGTAGCCACCACACACATTCTGCTTGACACAAACACAAATACACAAAACGGTGTCACCATAAACCAAAAAAATACATCTGGGCTGTCATTCTCCCACAGACCCCCTGCCCTGAACAGACCCACTGTAATAGTCCCTTATTTATCAAACACTGTACGTTTTCTATCCTCTGGGTAATTTATCGTTATTTTGCCGGACTTGTTATTATTAATAATATTCATATTATTAATATAGTTATTATTTAGTCATACCTCATATATTCAGATTTTCAGTCTGCTGCTAAAGCACTATATCTAATAGACACTGCATTCATTCACACCATGACTGTCTCTGCTGTCTGTCAACTGCACTTGGTTTTTCCCTGTTAATTTGAACCTTTTTGCTCTCAGCACTTTGTGTTGTTCCAACCTGTCAGCGCATGTGTAGAATCATGTTATTCTGGTGTTTGTGCTGCACCGTGGTTCTGGAGGAACATTTTTATCACTGTGTGTAGAGTTGAAATGACAGTAAACACTTGATGGACTTGGTGTCACATTACTATCATTAACAGTAGCTGTTACATATTTATGACACTGTCAAATTACACAACCAGTCTGTGTTATATCCCCATCTCATTTCATGATAAGAGGACTTTTCAAGTCCAAATATCATACACGTCATGATGCTGAGAGTGTCCATGTCCCAGTCACATCTGGGCCTTTATGCTAATTGGCTACACAGGTGGTTTTTGATTGCTGTAAGTGTAAAATCTCCCACGTTTAATTCAACGTGTGAAATCCCATGAGTGTAATTATATTTGCATAAAGTGTTTTTCATGCTTTTAAACTTTTTTTACTTCAAGGATTGTAAGCTGTTTTTTTAGAGGGTGCCATTCTTTAATACGGGCAGTATTACAAAAACAAGACAACAAGACATAAACAAAAGCCAACAGCATTAGTAGCACTCAAGGTACTCAAGGAACTTTTTAAAAAATGCGTATAAATGTTTTTAGTTTTTTCAAATATTTTCTTCCATAAGAAAGACGTGTAATTACACCATCTCTAGGGTTTCTTGTAAAGAGTCATAGAAACCCATAAAAAGCATCCGTATCTTTGTAAAGGTGTATTTAATATTCTCTAACACTTTATGTAGATAATATGTAACATCTTTAATCCAGTGAGTGAATGGGGGGGGGGGGGCACACTGTTTCCATTTCAACAGAATTAAATGTCTCGCGAGAACTGTAGTAAAGGTGATGATCATGTAGGATTTGTTTGATAAAAGAGTGTAAGATCGCTAAGCATAAGATTACTGGACAGTAAACCAAATAAGACACAAACTGGCTCAGGATGGATTCAGATTCTGAAGATGTCGCTAAAAGTATTAAAAATAATGGTCCAGATACAGATGATGTTAGGGCATAACCAGAAGATATGGATTAAATCTGCTGGTTGACCGTTGCATGGCAGGCATGAGGAGTCTGAATTGTTGCTAATCTGCCATTAGTCAAATGTGCTCTGTGTAGTATTTTCAGCTGCAGGAGGCCTATGCTTGGCAGATGTGGATGATTTGTGCACTGAGTGTAGGGTGGAGACCCATTGATCATCTGTTGGAACTAGAGGATCAGATGCTCATTCAAGTTTTTAATGAACGGAGGATTGATATTAACGATAAGGTCATAAACCTCTGATGATATTTTTTACAGTCCAGTCTCTATTTAAAGAGACAGTTGATATGATTCAAGACTCAAAGTTTTATTGTCATATGTAAAAAGTGTGGTGTACAGATTACAACGAAATTATTACTTGAAAGCCTCCTTCAAAGGCTTCACAATGAACAGCATTACAAAAGGACAGTAGACACTAGCAACATTAAACATGACAATAAATAATAAAAATAAAAAAGAATTAAAGAGAAATGGTCTTTTCTAACTATAAAATGTCAAATGTGCTCTCTGAGTGTAGTGTGGAGCCCCATTGATCATCTGTTAGAACTAGAGGATCAGATTCTCATGTTGTTGTCAAGTTTTCAATGGACGGAGGATTGATATTAATAATAAGGTCATAAACCTGTGATGATATTTTACAGTCTAGTCTCAATTCAAAGAGAGAGTTGATATGAGACCCTGGTTGTTTGGAAAGAAGTCAAATGTCTTTTCCACAAAGACAGGAAAAGTGATTTTTTGGCAAGTTAGAGATGTGTGATAAAAAGATATATCTTCTATTTAAAGATTTTAAATAGTTTTAATCCCTGTATCAGACTTTAAATGTGAGTTAAACCCCGTTAGACAACATTGCACTTTGTGACAAAAATAGTTGTAAACTGTGAGATCTGCATCTCGCACTGCTTTGGGTTAAACAGTCTGACAGCACTGAAACCTGTTGCTCTGATTGCTCTGATTGTGAATCATCTGCCAGAGGGCAGGAGAGAGGAATGTGGGTGTGCCGGATGGCTTCAGTGCTTCAGGATTATATTTATCTTCCTGAGACTGTGTGTTGTGTAAAACAGCTGCCGTACTGTTTCACTGGTATTCTGCATCCCCTGCAATTTCACTCTACTCTCTGAGTGCAGAGTTCACAGACTTCTGGAAACCCATTAAAACCATTTAAATCTTTATATAGAAGACATTTCATTTTGCCTTTTGTTGTTTACAGATAAGGAGATTTGTGAAAAAGACGTTTGACTTCTTTCCAAACAAACCAGGGTCTCAGATCCAGAAGCTGCTTCCCCTCCAAGCTGATCCAGAAGCTGCTTCCCCTCCAAGCTGATCCAGAAGCTGCTGGGCCTGGGACTCAGTGATAC
>JBBPDA010000138.1:909632-927223 GCA_037974385.1 Arnoldichthys spilopterus
CTACACTGCTCCCCGGGCGCTGTTGGTAGCTGCCCGCTGCTCCACGTGTGATGGGTTAAATGCAGAGGTCACGTTTCATTGTGGTGCTTGATTGTGTTCACAATGACAAACTGTCGCTTTTGCTTTGCTTAGAGACCGGAGAGATTCTTTAGACGAGAACATGACGCGTCCTTCTTTTCCCCTCAGGCTGTGTGCGGTGAGGTGGAGTCGCTATAACCCGTACTACCTGGAGCCAGAGCCCCGCAAGGAGGCACATCTGACCCCCGAGGCAGAGTTGAGTCCGGAGCAGAAGGAAGAGAAAGACCTGAAAACCACCCGACCAATCAAAGCAGCATTGTCCAGCGTCACCAGCTCACACTTTGATGACCCGGTCATAAGGTGAGACCACATGTGTCAAAGCAGGAGCTACAAGACTGTTCTGTAATTTACTGACTATTATGGGGTGGGTTTTTTTGGGTTCTATTCCATGTGCCGCTGCCAAGGTGATGACCATTTAGTGCTGTTAAACAGTAGAAGCAGTGGCGCCCCCTGGTGGTCCATGTATTGTGTTTTGCATATTATAGCATATTATATGAGCAATGTTGTCTCTGTTGACCAGTCGTTGGAGTCCATAGCCACCTACAACTCTGAGGGAAACGCCATAGCTGGCAACCAATCCAGTCCAGCCAATCACAGGGCAACACACAGACAGCCATTCACACACTCATGGGCAACATAGAGCATCTAGTCAACCTAAACCGCAAGCCTTTGGACAGTGGGAGGAAACCCGATGCCTTGGAAACGCACCAACATGGGGAGAGCTCGCAAATTCCACACAGCGAGGCACATAGGGGGGTTAATGTGGGTTTTCCCCCTGTTCTAACGCTAGTAATACCCTTTCTCTCTACAGCAAGTTCATCAACATCATGATGCAAGATGGCGATAAAGTGCTGGCCAGAGAAATCATGACGCAGGTAAGGAACGAACATCTCCCCTGGTGTATTGAGTTTAAAACCTCAGAAGAATATTGACTATTAAATGCTGGACAGTCCTGCCTTTGGGCTTCCGGTCATCCAGCTTCACTGAAAGGTGTGGCGTGGTGTGGTGGGGTTTCGAGAACTAAAGATTGTTTTATTCAGGACAGAAAGTGAAGTGAAAGTGTCTGTTTGTCATTGTAAACACACTCAAGCACCACAACGAAACGTGACCTCTGCATTTAACCCATCACACGTGCACACTTGGAGCAGTGGGCAGCTGCCAACAGCGCCCGGGGAGCAGTGTAGTGGGACGGTACCTTACTCAAGGAACCTCAGTGGTGCCCAGGAACTCGAACCTGCGACCTTCAGTTCACAAGTGCAGAGAGAAACAGGTCTAAGAGGGAAGAGAGCGTTTCCTTGAGAAGAGAGGCCTCACAGAAGATGGAGAGGTCAGTTCTGCTCTGTACTGTCCTGTAATGAAATCTGGGCCGTTCTCTTAAGCAGAACCAGTTACGACCAGTTTGGTCACGTCATTTGTGTTGTAGAAGTTGAGGAAGCTCTTGGTGCCACTGCATCTGTGTGATAGTACTGACACTGCACTGCTAAACTGGAGGACGAGGGGCCGTGACCTGGCTAGTACGATGTTCTGGGGGGGGGGTCACGGGCCTTGAGTTTCTCAGACAGAATATGATGGAAAGCAGAAAGCGGCTGCACCCTGTCCCTAACCCTGAACCCGGTCTCTACCTGTGTGTTTTGTGTTCAGACCCTGGAGACGATAAAGCGGAGACAGGTGGAGAAATACCACCGAGCCGCAGCGGCGGAGAAGGAGGTGGTCGAGTGTAACCCGTACGCCATCTTCCACCAGGCCATCGAAAACTGCAAGCCCGTCATCGGACTGGCCAACATCCAGAAAGGAGGGAAGAACTACCAGGTCAGTGAGCTGCGTCGCCAGGACCTAGAACCTTCTAGTGTTCACGCTATGGGCTTGGAACACATTGCGGCAACGCTAACCGCTGTCCACCCCTCAGGTTCCCATCCCCCTGAAGGAGAACCGCCGGCGCTTCCTGGCCATGAAGTGGATGATCACGGAGTGCCGGGACAACAAGCACCGCCGCACACACATGTACGAGAAGCTCTCCCAGGAGCTGCTGGCCGCTTTCAGCAACGAGGGGAACGTCATCAAACGCAAACACGACCTCCACAAGATTGCAGAAGCCAACAGGGCGTACGCTCACTACCGCTGGTGGTAGCGGGGGAGTTTTCCCCGACTCGCGATTATTCCACAGTTGTTGAAGGTCTACAGCCAACGAGCGTCCGTGAACTTGAGACTGGTTCCTACAGAAGGCTCCCTCAGCCTGACCAACGGGGAGGAGCTGAGGGGCGTTCGTACCTAACGGTCGTCAGTTGTTGTTTTCGGTGGGAAGATATACCGCAAGCTGATTGGCTCGTTTCCAGATTAAGTCCCATAATGTTCCCAGACGGGGACTAAGCTTAAGGCTGAGAACTTGGGCCCAAAGTGTGGCCTGTCCAATGGGGAGGCCGCTGAAGGACGTTCCTATTGGACAGTCCCCATTCAGATTGCGGTGTAGTCCACGGTTTGGTGTAACAGTCCGACTGTTTGGGCTCGTGATGATTCTCGAAGCCTCTTCAGTGTAATAATGTCAGTGTGTTTTACTGTAACGGTGAATAAATAAGAGACACGTCACTGAAGCTCAACCTGTTCATTAAAAACACCCAAAATACACGTCACCAGTTATTAACATGTGTATCCACTCATCACGCTGGTGAAAGTGAGTGATTGTCGTTGTGAACACACCACAGCACAGTGCACCACGACCAAATGTGACCTCTGCATTTAACCTGTCCGTGTCGGAGCAGTGGGCGGCCGACGTGGGCGGTGCTTGGGGGCGGTACCTCGCTCACAGGAACCTCAGAGGTCCTTGTTGCCACGGCGACCTGAAATTCAACGATACAAATGTCACTACGGCAACAGGAGCAAGGTACTGACCTCGAGCTCTGCTCCTGCATGGACGGGTCGTCACTTTGTGTGATGGGCTGTGTTCTCGACGACCAATGGTCACTTTCCCTCACGTTCTTGTCTTAAGGGAGTCGGAGTAACGGAGGCAGCGTTGAGGTCATGATCTTTATTTTTAGTGAGAGGTCACGTCATCAGCGTGTAAAAAAGGGGGAAGAACAGGAAGCTCCGTGTGCGGGAATCTTTATCTACACCCGGGACCGCCGCTGTGAACGTTCTCTCCGCACACGACGCGTCTCGGCTCCCAGGCCGAAGGGAGACGTGCGGAACGCTGCACCTTCATCTTCGGCTGTAAAGTAGTGAAGGTGTGATGTGGTGTGATTTACACCGTTCAAGGCACTGGAGTTGACGTAGAAACAGCATCTCAGTCTCTGGATCTGAGCAGATGGGGGGTGTTATTATATTCAAGCGCTGTAACCGGGTTCAGTCCCAAATGATGACCTTAGTGGGGGTGGGAGTGGCTTCACACTGGACACTTGGGATGGTAGAGCACAGAATAACGTTAGCACCACTGGGGAGATCATCATCATCTGCTCTCCCAAACTGGAAGACGTAAATATGCTGCTGAGCTTCCTGCTGGGACAATTGCTCCACACGTGATTGGTCGTTAGGTCCACTGGTCCATTTCACTGGAAATATAGAGATTAAACCCAATGACCAACCATCAGTGGGCCTCATTCACCCCCACACACAGTTTCCTCAGATTCAGACGTTCGCCAGTGTTCTTCTGATCTGGGATTTGTTCGTGGGTGAGAAGAGAACCTACTCGCACTCAAGAGCACCCGAACATCTGAGCGCCGCCATGTCTGTGCAGAGTAACGGGCGAAGAACCCGACGTAGACCGTCTAAAGTCTTTTCTAAAGAATTTCTGTGGAAGATGTTGGTGAATGAGGCCCATTTTCCCCAGTTAAGCTCCATCAAACCTGTGTTTTGACCCCTTGGGGAAGATCGTTGCAGTAACCGAACCGTAGCAATCGGGGGAAGTGTTACACTGACGGCACGGTGCTCGGCGGATTGGGTTCGAGACGTCGCTGGTTCTCCAATGAATCGGTCAGGGCACGTTCATGAACGGGGCGTGTCCTTTCCGATTGGCTCTTCTGGATTACGCTTCAGCAGTCCTCGCCGAAACACTCCTTATAACTTCAGCTGAAGTGGGCGGGGCCACACTGCTGCAGGCTGAATCAGTGGAGATATTTAAATGTCGTAAGACTTTGTGACATCACAAAACGCTTCGTTGGGGGTGAACGTACTTGCTGAAACGTGAACAATATTTACACACTTCAAGCCTTTTAAATTCCGAAAAAAGTTCATCGTGACTCCGCCTCGCGCTGCCCTGGTTTAACAGATTCTTGGAGGAACCAGCGGTGACCGACCCAATCCCAACCCCATTCAAGCGCCAATCCATCAGGCTTCCTCTCGCTCCCGCCCCTCACTCGGTCACCTCGCTGTAGTAGTATTTCTGTGCCGTCTCGCTGAGGGTCCAGCCACCGGCCCGGAACTCCAGGATTTCGAGCAGAAGCAGACGCCCCAGAGAGCTGAGGCCGTCCTGCAGGAGGAACCCGTCCCGCAGCAGACAGAACAGCTCGTCCATGCGCTGCACGTTCATCTTCTCCAGCTGCACACCGATACGGTGAAGCTGCAGCATCAGGCAGTCCACCTGACACACACACACACACACACACACACACACACACAGACACATATACACACATATACACACATACACACACATATACACACATACACACACATATACACACACACATATCCACACACACACACACACATACACAGAGACACATACACGCAGACATATACACACACACATCCACACACACATATATACACACACACACACATCCACACATACACAGAGACACATACACGCAGACACATACACACACACATCCACACACACACATATACACACATATACACACACACACACAGAGACACAGACACATATATACACACACATCCACACACATACATATACACACACACACACATACACAGAGTACAAATAAATCTTATTAAAGTGATATTACACATAATTTACCCCCAAATCAAATGGAGCCAAGTCTCAGTGAAAAAGACCAGGTTGCAACAGAACTGCCTTCAGTAAGAAAAACCGGGAGTAAAACCGACGATTATCTGCTTCAATTAAAGGCAGTTGTGCTCGACTGTGATCCTCACAACTTACCAAAGGACCAGTGGGTCGTGGACACTGACCTGTTATCCTCATAACGGCGAGGAGCCGATTCCTGCTCTCCTGTCCGTGTCCATGACCCACTGACCCAACTGCCTCTAATTTAAGCAGATACTCATTTGTGTGATGATTTGGGCAGAGGAGTGAGAGGGTCGCTGGTTCAATCCCCGGGACCATGTGTGAAGGCCTTAGTGAGTGAGCACCACTCTCCCCCTCCCACTTCAACGGTTGAAGTGCCCTTGGGCAAGACGCCCAACCCCTTAACTGCCCCCCGGGTGCCATAGGTGTGTGTGTGTACACTGGAGGAGATCAGCCTCAGGGTGAAATACGATAAATGTATATTTTTTATATTTAATGTATAGCGGGTTCACCTCCTCCTCGTTTTTGAGCGAGTCGGGCTGGGCGAGTCGCAGCAAGCAGTCGTACACCGGGTGCACCAGCGCCATCATGGGCATGTTGTTCACCTGAGGACACAAGCGACATTCCCATCAGCTTTAACGGTCTGGTGCAGAGGGGAACCCCCGAGGCCTCCCGGGCCTCTCTCTCGCAGTTACCTTGAGGTAGTCGAAGATGTTGCAGATGAAGGAGACGAAGCACACCCACTCCTGAGTGGACCTCTTCCGCGTCTCCTCGCGGGCCTTGAACTCCTGCTGGAGCCGGTTCAGGAGGTTTCGCCGGAACGCGCTGCCGCTGCTCTGCTTGGCCTCCGCCTGCAGGGGGCGGCGGGACACCGAGTCAAGGTGACGTTACTACTCTACGAAGAAAAATTTGGCGAAGATTGGACGTGGAGGAAGCACGTGATCGCCTTCACCCTCCCAGCGTTGGGGTGTTGTGCGATGGGGATGGGGTGAGGTGCGGTGGGGGTGGATGGGTGTTTCCCCTACCACACAATTCTCTTATGCACACAACAGAGGGAAGAAGAAGTCGTCCACAGATTCACACAGATTTTTTTTTTAACCCTAAAAATGTTTATACATTTTCTGGCTTCATTGTTCCCGCGCCATGAATTTTCTACACATTCTGGTAAACTTTACAGTAAACGAAAGTAGCAAAACTAAAACCAGCATTAAAGTCATGATACACATTGCCGCTGCTCTGCTTGGCCTCTGCCTGCAGGGGACAGCAAGTCAACATGACCTTCTGTACCAATAACCCTGGGCTCCCGGGTGGCACAATACATATACACACCAATCAGCCAAAATCTCCCCACATCACCTCAGGTGTCCATGATTCACCGGGCGTCCTTCCTTGGATCACTGTTGGTAGGTACTGCTGAAAGTTCTGGAGGCGCTCTGACTCCGCCGTCTAGAATGTCACTTGTCAAAGTGGCCCAGATCCTTACGCTCCTGCTTCCTGCACGTCAACGTCAAGAACTGACTGTTCACTCGCTGCCTAATATACCCCACCCCCCATGACACGCGCCCCTGTAGTGAAATAACTACAGACTCAATGTAACTCGTCAGTGGTCTTAATGTTATGGCTGATCTGTGTACAAGTTCAGGCTGCAGAGGCGTCTGTCTGGTCCTAAGGTCCCGGAAGACGTTCCTGACGCTTCATCTGCCCTTGTCCCGGCTGTTTAAAGTGATGACACGCTGACCTTTAAACACTGTGGCCCGGTTTCCCTGGCTGACCCAGTTAAGGCCTTTACCTGCACTATGGTGAAGCAGATGCGTCCGGCTTCTTTGCTGAACACTTGGTCCTTCAGAGACTGGTCCACGATGACGTTCGACACCTTCTCCAAGTCCACGGAGCCTGGATCTGATGGGGAAACCACATCTGGCCTTGGAAAACGCTCTCCAAAACACACGGCCACAGACTCTACAGCAGCAATTTAGCACTGAACGCCACCAGCAGTGGCCGAGACTGAGCAGTAACCGGCATGACGATGACGTCCTCCCCGCTCGAGCCACTTTCGACGGTCACTGGTAGAACCACAGAGATGTGCACTGACCTTTAAGTGCCGTTTTGAGCAGCTTCTGCGTCTCCATGTCAAACGACTGGATCCTGTACTCTTCCTTCGAGGACTCCTCCATTCTCCTCAGCACACAGTGTTTGGGCACCAGGACGCTCGCACTAGGGAACACAGGAAGCACTTAGTGTGGAGAAGAAGCAGAACCGGGTTCTCCTGATTGGCAGCTGTAGATCATGCAGTGTCTCCACTTACCAGACAGACATTGTGACTTTATTCGCAGGGACTGCCGCTACAGTCGGCCTCGAGGCCCAAAAACGGCGTCCGGGTCTGAGCGCAGCGAGTCCAAAATGTGTGCACTCACCAAGCGGCGCGTCCCTATTGAGCCTGCGCCTGTTGTTTGTGTGGCGGGGATAAGCGGGATTAACTGAGCTGCACAGGCTGTTCAATCCCTTTCAACGGACACACGGGCCTCAGAGGAACAGGAGGTGACTCAACTCGCCACGCTAGGGCCCTGCGCATTCCGCGGCGCGAGGAACCGCAACGATTTAACCTGTATTACAACACACGCGATTACGTCGTCCTGCTCCTCAATCCGGCAGCGCTTCACCTTCCAACAGCTGCTACCTCAGTCCAGCCGATCGTGCAGAGCGGAAAATTAGCACCGGCCGACATTGAAAAAAATATTTATTAATGTTTTAGGATTTTTTATATATATATATTTTATATATAGATATTTTAGTAAATCATACTAATAATAATTAAATATTAATAATAAAATCCAGGCCTAGTGGTGAGGACGCTGCCTTCGGGACTCGCAGGTTCGAGTCCCTGGGCTCCACTGAGGTTTCCTTGAGTAAGGTACCGTCCCACTACACTGCTTCCCGGGCGCTGTTGGTAGCTGCCCGCTGCTCCACGTGTGCACGTGTGATGGGTTAAATGCAGGGGTCACGTTTCGTTGTGGTGCTTGAGTGTAATAATATTTAAATACTATTAATAAAATCCTAATAGTCATTAATATTACTAGTAACACTAATAGTAAATTGTATATATAGTAATTGTAGTAATAATATTTTTATGATAACAGTCTATTCTTGCATTACAATGAAAATGCGCTGAAAGTCAATGAAAAGTGTCCGTTTATAATTAACATGGAAAAACACAACGAAACGTAAGCAAATAGTGTGAAATGTACGGAGTGGGTCTGAAGTCCCAACAGAAACAGGGGGCACTTCGCTTTGACAGACCGAAAAACAGCAAAACCTCTTCCTGTGTGGCGTGAGGTTCGATCTGATGATTGTGTGGTTCGATCAGATGAGATTAGACTCTCTCAGTGAAATGTGAACATGTTTGGGGGGGGGGGACTGTAAAGTGAATGGTTATCTATCCCTGTGAACACACCACAGCAAAACACACAGTGCACCACAACCGCACCCTGACGTGGGCGGCAGTGCCTGGAGACGGTACCTTGCTCACAGGAACCTCAGTGGTGCTTGTACTGGTCTGGGATTAGACCTTCAGGTCACAGGGGTCACCACGGCCCCCGGTCAGTGAACAGCAATGAGGAAACTAACTGTACTATTAATTACTGGAAGAATGAGCTTAGACCACGGAGTAAATCACCGGTCAGTTTACAAAACATGACATTAAACTGTTGATCTTTTACAGATTAAGGTTCATTTCGTAAAGGTGGATGTGTATTATGTGAATTTACTTATTTATTTATGATAATATCAGACCGGTCAGCACTGACGCCTTTATACCCTCGCCAGTTTTCACTTTGGATTTGTTTCCTTTAGACCGAAGGAATAGCATGTGCTTTACATTACTCTCCCACCTTTCCGTAGCACGGCTTCTGTTCATGTGTTCAAAATAAAGAAGTGAACTCCTCCCTCACCTGTGACTGCCTGTTCCGTCTGCTGAACTCGTACCCTCATGACCAGAACAGAGAGACTCAGGAGGAGTTTTATCCTCAGGTCAGGAGTCTCCGCACCTGCCTCACATCCATTAGGACTCACCTGGACAATACCTCACCTGCACTACAGCCTGCAACCTGGTGTAGAGGTCAGGCTTCATCAGGCTGCTGCACATTCACACACAGTTCACACAGTCAGTTACACTTACACACTTTTGTAACGGCCGAGATACAGAGTCCGCTTAGTGTTTATACACTGTTTATTACGAGATTCACTATTTATTTTATATATATATATATCTATATTTGTTTTATAATAATATAAGAATTTTTCCCCCTGAAAAATTTTAATATATTTTCTGGTTTTATTTTTGCTGAGACATTGCATTTCCAGATATTTTAGTAAATCATACTAATATTAATTAAATACTATTAATAAAATCCTAATAATCATTAATATTACTAGTAATACTCATAGTAAATTGTATTACTAATAATTTCATAAAATTCATGTTTTTTTTTATGCAGTTCGATGTAAATAGAAATAAACCACTAAAAGTTTTTTTATTGCTTTTTAATGAATGTTTAATTACATGTTCATACATTATTTAAGAGAAGAAAATCACGTTTTTACTGCGTCAAGTCGCTATTTCAGCCTAAATGTCGTGTTTGTAGGTAAAACTGGTGGTCAGAGCTATTTTACGAAACACATCGCACATCCTTAATGCCCCAAAAAAACAACTTTGAGCATTAATTCAGCTGTAAAGTGTTGTTTTGTGCTGAAACCCCTCGGTTTGTTTACATTTCGCTCGACCAATATGGCGCAGGCGCTGACGTAGCACCGCAAAGGGCGAACTCAGCCAATCAGGCGCCTGCTCAGCGTAACGGCAACGCTGCGGCTTCATACACACACACACACACACACACACACACAGTTGCCCAAAACTTTTAACTGTGCTCTCGCTTTTGTTGCTATTGTTGGTTTTTCGCAGCAAAACAGCGTCCGTATCGTCTTTTCTTTTCGCTAATGTCTCCAATAACTTACTTAAATCGGAGGATGAGGATGAGAGCGCCCAGTCCCCGACGGTGTCTCCCTCTTTCGGCCTTTGTGCTGCTCGGTGCCGCTGGGTTAGCGTTAGCATCTAGCAGCTCCGCTGTCAGACCAGTGAAGCGGACGAATTGGCTCTTTAGAACTGGCACTTTTTTCAATGTATCCGGCGAGCCGATTCACTGAATCATCTTTGTTTTGAGTCGTTGCAGAAAAACAAGGATCTACACGATGAATTAACAGGAGAAAACAAAACAAAAAAAACCCACTTATAGTGTTAGTTAATGAAGAACCAAGTGATTCTGGAGCATTTTACTGGTCTGTTCAAAGATTCACACCATGTAAAGGGCTCAACAAAAACCTGTCAGTGGTGTTAATGATATTGAGCCAAACATATTTGCCACACTATCATTTTTTCCCCCACCTGTAAAAAAATATGCATTGCCTGTTGTTGAATAAATGAACACTTTACATAATATCTGATCATGCAGGTGGTACAGCTGTGCGCCACATCCCGAGTGCTCGGAACCTGCGGTCAGGCCTCGAGCCGCGAGCCCTTTAACGGTTCTGTGGCCAGCGTCGTACACGGGACGACTTTGACAGGACTGGACAGACCGTGGGCCTTTCGAGAAGAGGTCATGCCACCATGGAGACCATGGAGACCACAGATGAGGCCTAGAGCGCAAAACAAAAATCACAACTGCAGTCACAGGACAACGGTTCGTCCAGACTGAGTCCTGCATGGGACAAATGCAGAGAGTGTTTATTAACCGTTCTGACAGGATTCGACGTACACATCATTTACACTTTACATGTTTATTTTTAACATTTTAAGGTCATTTAATCTTCCAGGAAAAAAATGCACACAATGAAGCACGACACACGGTTTTAATAGGTTTTGGTATAAAATAATGGTAGAAATAACTTCGGAGCAGCTTCCTGACTCCACACACACACACACACACACACACAAAGAGCAGCAGCGCCACACGTTACCACACGTCTGGTGAAATGACATCACACACTAGTGACACACGCTTCTACAGGGGACAGGGATGGAATGGGATGGGGTGGGACGGGATATGCTTTGTGTGTGTGTGTGTGTGTGTGTGCCTTCATTTTCTCCTCTTCACCTATCAACAGTAACTGTATATGCAAATGTGTGGGAGTGTCTCCGCTCAGATGTGCTTACATCATCCACAAAGCAGGTCATTTGACCATTTGACCCTCTGCACACGTCTGTACATGAGTCTGTTCCAGCTCCCGGGAAGAGAAAAGGAGGACACGCCCACATACGCGGGTCCATCCCCCAAGAAGGGCCGAGCGAACGCAGTGAGAGGATGTTAAAGGTGCGGCGTGTGTTAAACACTCCCCCTGGACACTCGGCGGTCACTCCGCCTCCTTCAGTACGACACCCAGCCTGCGGTTACAGCCCAGCAGTGAGGGACTGGTGCTGTGGTGGGACTCGGGGGTAGTTGGCATTCAGGCACTTCAGAGGTTTTCTGGCAGAAGACTATCGACGTGTAGTGAGCAGTTCACACACGCCGACGAAGCTGAAGGTGTGTTTTGCGTGTCCCGACGTGCGTGTGAGACGCTGTATGTGTGCGTACGCAGTGAAGACCGTCCTATGTAACAAGTAAAAAATCCTATAAAAGGAGGTAAAACTGGAAAACAGTGCAGTTAACATATGGATGCAGGTAAGTGGAAAAAAACGGAACCGGATGCGTGTGGACAGGATCTTAGCCTTTAAGAGGCATCCGGCCTCGGGGAACCACAAACGGTTCCTTTATGGCACAAAGAACCGTTTCTGGTGCCGCGATGTTTCCACATCGCTTTTGCTCCAAACCGACCTGCAGCACCCAGGGAGAGAGACCGTCCTGGACGTCCTGGGAGATCCCTGAGGAACACACTGCTCTGCGAAATGGAAAATACTCAAAATAAATAAAATCGTAATGATAAAAGTAACAGGTCACGAGCAGCGGCCCCTCACGCTGGCCCTCAGACCTTCCCCACTTCTGCTCTTTGCCCGTGTGCTACAGGTCGCGTTGGAGCGAAGATCCGGACCGTCACTGGGATCTGGAACGCTGCGAAAGCATAAAAGATCATTCTCACCCCGCAGCGACGCGGCATTTGTCCAGGGGCGCGCAAACTTTTGCATGCGACGAGTGTGAACTGAACGCAGGCCCGGAGTCCAGGGGACGGATGTGACGGGCATACGAGTGTTGCGCGTGGGGTTGCGGGGTCGGAGTGCAGCTTTACTGTGGGTCATTCCTGACATTGTGTGCGTGATTATGACCTACAGCCTGGACGTTAGCCCGTCACACCGTCCGCTCAGGAGCAGGAGCAGGTCGGCCATGTTGGATTCCTGACATTGTGTGCGTGATTATGACCTACAGCCTGGACGTTAGCCCGTCACACCGTCACACCGTCCGCTCAGGAGCAGGAGCAGGTCGGCCATGTTGAATTCCTGACATTCACAGCCACTGTGCAGTCAAAGCTTCACCTACAGTGACTGGAAAAGAACAGGCCCAGAGAACCAGCCCCCTTTAGAGGAGGAGCTCTCCTGAAGAACAGCGAACGAGACGTGAGAGCGTGAAGAACCTTTTAAAGGACGAAGGAACCTTCACATATGGTCTGAAGGTTCTCCATCAGTTCCACACCTCCTTCCAGAGCCGAGTGTTTCCAGAGCAAACCCCTCATCGGTTTGTAGAGGAGTTCCTGGGCCATGGCGACAGTTGAATGTTCTGACCCGTTGGCAGTTGGCAATGACGCTACATGTCTCACGTGAGCATTTGTGAGAATAAAATGACCAACATTCATAAATTAAACTGTTAAAAACAGAGAACTTCATCTTCTAAAAGTTCTCCCACGGTCGTTTAGATGTTACGTTCTATTATTTTGACAAAATTATTTCCATCATCTTCGCCTTCCCACAATTCCTTTCCTTACATGCCAGTGTGAACACCCCCTCTACATTACGTGGAGCTTCTTCAGAAAAGGTTCTTCATGGAGGAACTTTGGGTTCTTCACACTCTCACGTCTCATTTGTAAGACGGTTCTTCAAAGACTGGTTCTTCTGACTCAACCGTGTCCAACTCTGGTCCTGGAGGGTTGGTGTCACACCTGGTTCCCCTCACCTGGTCACTGCCAGGTTTAGTGAGTGTATCTGAAGGAAGCTACCAGCCCGTGATGCCCTCCAGGACCACAGTTGAGCAGCCTGGCGTTGAAAGAACCTTTGTGGCTCCTGTTTTTCAAGAGCATAGTACGTCGTTCCACAGGTTTTGACCATGTCAGCGCGGTTTTGGTACGAAAACAGTCCGTTCTTATCTGCGTGTGGAGAGGTGGGTCCACAAGATCCATACCCATGAAGCTTCCTAAGGCCTTAGGGTTCGAGTGTATGAACTGTCAGTGCAAGGGGGACGCCAGGGGGCCATCGGTCCTCCGAAGCCCCCAGCCAGTGCGTGATTTTATTCTGTTCCAGCACGGTCTCAGCCAGGCAACCAAAAGCCATGCAGTGGTGATGACCTGGCTCAGATGAGCTGCATGTATGGACTGGCTGGGGGTCCCGGAGTAATGAGAACACAACATAAAAAGACAAAAACTGACCCCAGACCAGCACGACTACTCTGAAACATGCCCCGAAAATCTTCCCCTCCTCTCGACGCCGGCTTCCGCTCACGGCTGCGGCTTCAGGCTGGAGATGGCGCTGGTGAAGAACTCGTACCAGAAGAAGGTGAGTCCCGTGGAGAGGGCGGCCTTCAGCAGGCTGGGGGAGAGCCCCTTGAAGAGACCGCGCGGTCCCTCTTCCCTGGATATCCTCATCATGCAGTCCACGAAGCCACGATACGTCCGCACCTGTAGCCACCACATCCCAACACACAGTTCACTTTACATAAAAGGCCGTGTTCACACTGCGGGAAAAAATCCGGTTTATTTCATGAATCGGATTTAAGGCCTGTTCACACACGCATACGTCATGCATCTGCAATTCTTTTCGCCGGACGATATCACACACTCAGCAGTGCAGATGAAACTTGGTGGGACTGTAGTCCCACATGGCTGATATGGGTTAAGAGGTTTTTGCACCGAGGTGGGCGTGTCCCTTCGTGCTAGCGCCCCCTGGTGTGAGGGAGGCACAAAGCACTTTTTGGGCAAGCATTTGACAACAATTTTGCCAAAAGTCACAAAAACGTTATATGGTGAGCAGGAGGAACTTAACCCTTGTTCACTCTGACTCACTTCTGCAGTAGCGCCACCTAGAGAATAACATCAACACAAAACTCCTGTGCTTTACGGGCCAATATCTTGTGACAAAAAGGATCAAACTTGACAAAATTTGACACGCTGCATCACCACCACCTTCTTTGGAAGCACACCAAACTGTGTGAAATTTCACCCCTAGGGGGCGCTGCAACCGATATTTCTATATCTCAGAAATAGCCAACGCCGATATCAACAACACAGATGTGGGGTTTTTAGGCTGATGCCCATAAATTACGCTCTCTTTAAAAATTGCAAACGACCAATCAAAATGCAGCAGCCAAGCTGAACATATGTGAAATTCATATTGCACATTGCAATGCAGTATGGGTAGTTTTTCACTGCTCTACACTAAACACACAGTCCAGCACAGTCAATATGAGGCAGGTGGTCTTAATGTTATGGCTGATGTATGGTGTATGTTCTCACACATGTCGCTCCTGCCTCTAAAGGGGGGTTTTCCCAGTCGTGTACGTGAATCAGGTGTGGTGTAAATGCTGTACCTGCCCAAAGTGGACCCTGGCCTCCTCAAAGCCTCCGACCTGCAGCCTCTTCTTGAAGAGGTCGAACGGGTACGTGAGGGTTTTGCTGATGACCCCGGCGACGCTGCCACTCAGCAGACTCTGAAGACCACCTGTGTGTGTGTGTGTTTGGGGGGAATGACACGGTTATTTTAAGGGGGTGGCAAATATCTAAATGTATACAGTTCATCGAGGCACATTTGAAGCATTCAAGGCATTTTGGTGAGTAAAGTTTGTTTTCAGTTTTAGCGCTAGAGCTATGAGGCTAATTTAGCTACTGAGAGCTGATTGGTTAGCATTCTGGGTACTGAGAGCTGATTGGTTAGCATTCTGGGTACTGAGAGCTGATTGGTTAGCATTCTCGCTACTGAGGGCTGATTGGTTAGCATTCTGGGTACTGAGAGCTGATTGGTTAGCATTCTGGGTACTGAGAGCTGATTGGTTAGCATTCTGGCTACTGAGAGCTGATTGGTTAGCATTCTGGCTACTGAGAGCTGATTGGTTAGCATTCTGGGCACTGAGAGCTGAATGGTTAGCATTCTGGCTACTGAGAGCTGATTGGTTAGCATTCTGGGTACTGAGAGCTGATTGGTTAGCATTCTGGCTACTGAAAGCTGATTGGTTAGCATGTTCGCTACTGAGGGTTGATTGGTTGGCATTCTGGGTACTGGAAGCTGATTGGGATTCTAGCTACTAAGAGCTGATTGGTTAGCATTCTGGCTACTGAGAGCTGATTGGTTAGCATTCTGGCTACTGAGAGCTGATTGGTTAGCATTCTGGGCACTGAGAGCTGAATGGTTAGCATTCTGGCTACTGAGAGCTGATTGGTTAGCATTCTGGGTACTGAGAGCTGATTGGTTAGCATTCTGGCTACTGAGAGCTGATTGGTTAGCATTCTGGGTACTGCAAGCTCATTGGTTAGTAGTCTGGCTACTAAGAGCTGAATGGGAATTTGGCTACTGCAAGCTGATTGGTTAGCATTCTGGCTACTGAGACCTGAATTTTTGGTCATTCTGGCTACTGGGTGCTTGGTTGGCTTCTATTGTTCGATCAACCCATACTACACCCTTAAGTGGGGTAAAGTCGGCCGAAACTAGACTTATCTACAGTAGCACTTACCCCTCGACTTGCTGCTGTCGCGCTCCAGCAGCTTGTTGAGGACGTTGTAGAAGAAGAACTGAAGACCAGCGTAGGGGAAAACGGCCACCAGCGTGGGGGTGAGGCCTCTGTAGAAGGTGAGCGCCCCCTCTTGGCGGTACATGGTAAGGACAGCGTGTCTGAGTGTCTGGTATACCTGCAAAACAGCCACACTGGTCAGACACACTACAACACAACCAGACCCGCTGCTGTACCCACCCCACGCCACAATTTCCTGAGCATCATCTGCAGCCGGGGTCACTACCTCCAGTCCTGGAGGCCCAGCGTCCAGCACAGGGCGGTTCTCTCCCTGCTCAAAGTGAGTGCATGTGAGGAGAGAGACGCCAAACTGTACCGGACGCTGACCTTCGAATTTAAATATGTAAATTTAATTTGAAATGTGTGTTTAAAGTGTGACCTGTGCCAATTATGCACTAAATCTGTGCAAAAACGTCATATTTAGGGGTGTTTCCTGTAGAGGACGCACACTTCCTTTCACTTAGAAAATCAACAAACCCTTTGTGGTTGGAGCAGACTGGGATTTTGGCCGTTGGTCTTGTTTTACAGGAGAAAAACGATGTTTTGTGACGTCATTATTGGCCTTAAACCATGAAAAGAAAAGATAAAGACTGTAAAACGTGTGTAAATGTGATTTTGTAATTATGTCATTAATCATGTAGTTCAGCCAAATGACCCTAACGACTCTGGCCCTGTAGGACTGTGTGTGTGTGTGTGTGTGTGTGTGTGTTTAGTTGTGTATTTACTGTAAATACTCTGAAACAGCTGCCGTCTCGCAGCAGGTGTGTGTTAAGTGTTTGTGTACCTTCGGTTCCCCTTGAGCGGCGAAGCGTGTGCGGAGTGTGTCGAGCGGTTGGCAGGCGATGGTCGCCGAGCAGGCAGCTAATCCTCCACACAGGAAGTGAACCCTGGGGGTCTGGCTGTTATAGGAGGTGTTCTTATGGACCAACTCCGTCAGCGTCTCGAAACTGGCAAACTGAACACACACACACACACACACACACACACACACACACACACACAGAGAGGCCAACTTGAGAATCAACCACAGTCAAACTCGGACACAGTCAGACTCGGACACAGTCAGACTCGGACAAAGTCAGACTTGGACACAGTCAGACTTGGACACAGTCAGACTCGGACACAGTCAGTCTCGGACTCGGTGTGTGTGTGTGTGTGTGTGTGTGTGTGTGTGTGTGTTACCTGAACGGCTCCGTAACACACCGACAGCAGCTGGGCGGGAATGTGGCCCTTCCAGAAAGCCGGCAGTCCTTCCTCGGTCAGGATGCAGCGCGACGCCTGCAGCAGCCCCGAGTATTTCCCCTGAGGTTTACTGGAGGAAACTCGCTCGATCTGCAGCTACAGGACACACACACACACACACACACACACACACACACACACACACACACACACACACACACACACTATCAGAGAGCAGTAAGAGCACACACCAGCAAAAACATGCACAAGGGCTGAGGACGCTGCCTTTAGGACCTGAAGGTTGCGGGTTCGAGTCCCTGGGCACCACTGAGGTTCCCTTGAGTAAGGTACCGTCCCACTACACTGCTCCCCGGGCGCTG